>OW386286.2:202293841-202467729 GCA_936432065.2 Rutpela maculata | reverse complement strand
TATGGATACTGAATATAACAAATATATTCTTAAAGCTGTGTACTTAATATACACAGCCCACAAACATTATAATAAGCTTTGAGAAAGGAAACAGATTCGTTTTCCGAAACGTCAGCAAAATACGTCATTTTTATATTTTTGTTCTTATTCATTACTTGTCAAAAACCACCCTCTAACTGATCCTTTGACGTAAAAGTCACAGGCGTAGAGGTTATTTTCCAGTAAAAGTATTATTTTGTAGATTTCAGACATTGTTTAGAAGAATACATGTGGCAGAGCATCCCAATAAGAATAGAGAAAAACTAATTACGAATTTCAAGAGAAAATCGGAAAATTCAAAATGACTGACTGACAATGGCGCGAAATTCAATTTTAAAAGTACATTTTTTTCCTTTTTTTTTTCACATAAAATGTATACAAAACAAATAAAAAAATGAATTTACGTCTTTTTTTAACTAAATTTTCAACTTTTTTTTGCATTTTCCCCTCCCCCCCCCCCCCCCTTTATCTTATTTTTAACGCGTTGGCATTAAATATGAACCGGCGTATATACTACTACAAGTATAACGATAAAAAAGAAGATGACTGTGTGTATATATATATATATATATATATATATATATATATATATATATATATATATATATATATATATATATATATATATATATATATATATATAAAAATAGAGAAAAACTAATTACGAATTTCAAGAGAAAATCGGAAAATTCAAAATGACTGACTGACAATGGCGCGAAATTCAATTTTAAAAGTACATTTTTTTCCTTTTTTTTTTCACATAAAATGTATACAAAACAAATAAAAAAATTAATTTACGTCTTTTTTTAACTAAATTTTCAACTTTTTTTTGCATTTTCCCCTCCCCCCCCCCCCTTTATCTTATTTTTAACGCGTTGGCATTAAATATGAACCGGCGTATATACTACTACAAGTATAACGATAAAAAAGAAGATGACTGTGTGTATATATATATATATATATATATATATATAACTTGCTCAAAAGTAGCGCCTCTACTTTTTTATGGTAACTTAAAAATATAGCGCGAATTTCAAAATAATATAAGCTATATATTAAAAAATAATTAAAAAAAAAAAATTTATGCACTTTTCTTTTTATCAATTTTCATATTCAATGCCAACGCGTAAAAAAATAAGATATAGGAGGGAGGGAGGGGAAAATGAAAAAAAAAAAAAATTGAAAATTTAGTTAAAAAAAAGACGTAAATTCATTTTTTATTTGCTTTGTATGCATTTTATGTGGAAAAAATGTAATTTTAAAATTGAATTTCTCGCTATTATCAGTCAGCCATTTTGAATTTTCCGATTTTCTCTTCAAATTCGTAATTAGTGACCTGGAAAACCTCCAAGTATAAAATATGAACGATATTTTATTAATTTTAGAGCAATTATTAAAATTTTTTTTAAACGGATGCAAATTATGCACTTTACAATGCGTTTAATGGCTACAATCGGCCCATAAAGGGTCTTAAATGACCCAATATGTTACTTGACGCTTGTATAATACTAAACAAACCATTTTTCTCAAATTTTTATGAATATTAAACGAATATCTTTGAAAAACCCTTGAAAATGCACTTTTCTTGCATAATTATGCATTTGTAGGTACTTTCCCCGTCATTCTGTGCGTACGGACTACGATTTTTCAAGTTTCTATACATAAAAGATGCATTCTATGCAATAAAATCTTTTATAAATAAAACTTCTTGAAAAATCAACTTTGTTTTATTAATTCCAACGGCCTATTAGGTAAATATTTTAAAACACTGATTATTCGAGAACCAATCGAAGCAACTACTCTTCAAGCTAATACTGAAGAAGTATTGAAGTTCAAGATAGGATTCCTAGCATTTTAAAGCAAAAGAATATATTGAAAATACTTAAATCAATTATTGAAATTCAGTAATTCCCAACAATTATTCAACCTTACATTCTATTCTACACTCTAAAAAAGTTGTACAAGTTTTTTCGAACTCGTTAGTTCTCATCAGTAGGATATAGAAACATTCATTTATTATTTATAAGCCTATTGATTTATTTTTACAATTAATTATTTTTTATTTATTTGCTTCCATTAAGATTAGAAAATATTATTTAGGTATTAAGCAAATCACAACTTACACACTTATTTATTATGAAATTACCTACTTTCTGTACATTGTTGAACTCACTTAATACTTAATAATTTAAAAACGTTTTTTATAAAACAAATGTATACACCAATTACAAGACAATATCTACTTTAAAATATTTTTTTTATTTTAGTCGGTTAGTCTTGTCGGTCAAAAGTTATATCACTTTTTGTGTAGAGCGCGCGCTCTCGCACTGACGAAACTCGCTAGTAAAATTTTCTCCTCTTTCCTTTTGTCGTCTTATCATTTTCCAAGAAAAATCAAATTACCAAAGTTATTTACAATAATCCATGTTTGTGCACATAATTTGTTAAATAAAAAAAAATTCGCAAGGATTAACTCGGTAAACTTTTCGGATTATCATTTCTACTATTTTTGAGAATATCCTCTCAAATTTTTGAGTTCAGAAACAAAATTCTAAATGCACTGGACTATATACAATTTGTGGATTTCACATTCAGAACCTATTTCAAAAATTTTACATGAATTGTAGAAACTAACTTAATTTGTTCAGATATGTCGAAAAAGATCTCAACAAATTAAGTGAAATAAGAAACTGTATTTTTGTGCAATTTTATTCTTTTACAAAGAATTCAATTTATGTGATTTTTAAAACTATTCAAAAATAACCTGTGCCAAGATCTTGACTACAAAACTATATTATTTATTTGCAAAAAGTGTTCTTATCACTTTTTTAAGGGCAATTTCGAACCTAATATTACTTCCACATCCACGTAGTGGAGTGGAAGTATAGTAACGCAAAAAAAATTGTTCAAATAGGCTTCGAATGTCATGTCATGAAACGTCTAGATTTTACTATTAGAATAAAATGCGATATACATTTTTCTTTTTATTTGTACAGCAATTGAACTAGTCTACGGTACACACTTTATTTCTGTATAAAATTAGAATTCCTTTAAAGTAATTTGAATTCGTATTTTTAATAAATTACTGTAAGTAACATGTATTCGAAATATCAGCACTTCCGCGGGATTAAACAAACTTATTCACATCCGTTGATTTCGTTTCCTTTACATTTTTAAAACTCAATTCACTAATGTTGACGGCGTGTCTGTATTACAGTGTCCATTCATATGAGGTCTGAAATCAAAGGTAATTTACACATGTACCAGTACTTTTAAAAACCCTCTATTCTAATGTTTCTACGTCAGTAGCGTAGCCAGAAATGAATGCCGGGGGCTACAATCGTACACGTATTTAATCCAATGATCAAATGTACTTCGATGGGTGAATAACGTTGCCCTCCCCCGCTTGTTTCTTTAAACTTTGTTTTTCTCAGAAAGATTGCACCTGTTATGCACCACATTGCTACCAAAAGTAATTAACGAGCGTCCTAATCGTTTTCAAGTTATTAACTCGAATTTAGCCATTGCTTTGAACTCTCGTTTCCCAAAAAATGCATCAAGACCATTCCAAAGCCAAACAAAACGCAAACAAATATCCAGTTCTCTTCTGAATTCCACGCTGAATCAAAAAACATAAAAGGATTAAATAAATTTTAAAAAATCATGCATGATGAGAACTTAAGCAAACATTGTAAATTTACGCAAAACTAGTACAAGATGAACATTATAAAAGAAAGACAACTGCATAATAAAAGAATTATAGAAAATTCCCATAACAAAACTAAAACCTTGTGGGAAATAGTAAACTCTAATTTACACAGTCCTAAATTGTGCGAAAAAATTTCTCTGAATTGTGAAAATGTCACTATAACAGATCCTAGTAAATTGTCCAGTATTTTTGGTGAACATTATGCTACTTCGAGATGAAAAAAACTATCTGACATTTTACTGTAAAATCTGATGAATGTACGCACTCAGATACAAATAGTGATACTATGTTTTTTAATCCGGTCACATCATAGGAAATAAGTGACATAATTGTAGAGCTTCCAAATAAAAAATCCACTGGTGAGAATGAGGTATAAAGCTAATAAAGGAGTGTAGGCTTGAATTTTCAATTTGTTTTGCCAACATAATAAACAAATTAATTTTAATAAGAAAATTTTCAGAAAAATTAAAAACTGCACTCGTAATTCCTGTATTCGAGAAAGGAGAAAGGAGATAAATGTGAAAAATTACAGGCGTATTTCCCTACTCAGTGTATTTGCAAAACTCATAGAAAAAATTGTGGCAATTAGACTTACAGACTTTCTAAATAATAAGAATCTATTAACTCTGTCATGGTTTCAGGAATAAATTCTCTACTGAAACAACTGCAAGTGAATTGGTACAAAATATTTGCGACGAAATTGATGCAAAAAACTATGTAATAGGTGTGTTCTTTGATCTATCCAATGCATTTGATACCCTGGATATAACCTTTGTTAACGAGAAACTTTCCAGTATAGGCATACGCTGTGTCCTAAATGACTGGATAGTTTCTTATTTAACCAACAGAAAGCTTCTTGTGAGGATAGAAAACGAGACGTCACGGGAATACAATATAAACATTGGAACCCCACAAGGCAGTGTACTTGGTCCTTTGTTATTCCTGTTATTTGTCCATGACCTACCACAACAGTTTAAGTCTGTAAAAGTTTACATGTACGCGGATGATACATCGTTTATAGTATCCGCAAAAAGCTTACCAGAATTAAGAGACAAAGTTAGTGAAACGTTACTACTGTTTGATAATTGGTGTCTCAAAAATCGTCTTATCATAACTTATGACAAAACATTATCAACTTTAAAACAAAACAATAAAATATAAATTTTAATTTTTAATTTAAGTTTTGATAATCACCCTTTAACTTTACAATCAGAAACAAAATTTCTCGGAATATTAGTTGGTCCAGACATATTGACCAGTTATCCACTAAGTTGGTGCAATCCTGTTTTCGATTTGTAATTTCAAAAATAATTTAGACCAAAAATCTCTACTCTCGGTCTACTATGCACTAGTTTACTCAAAGTTACCTTACAACATAATAGTGTGGGGTCAAAGTATTGATATTCAGCGAATATTCATATTACAAAAGAGAATGTTAAGAATAATATTTAATATAAACTTCCGAGAATCTTGACGAACAACATTTACAAATAACACTATTCTTACATTAACCTCTATATATCTTTACAAACTGTTAATCTACATACATCTGTAAACATCAATATGCCACACGTAATAATGAAGATATCTACATAAATAGATATAACCTAACATCATATAAAATATCACCTCTTTGTGCAGGCAGCTATAGTATAATAGACTACCAACAAGTATTAAAAATTCAAGTAACATAAATAAATTTAACTCAGAGTTAAAACAGTTTCTCGTTTCAAATTGTTTTTATGCCTTAGAGGAGTACAATTCATTTTGACTTGTATGGCCTTCAATGTACTATAGATGTACTCGATCCTCAACTTACACTCCGTATACGTGTATTCACTGCAGTACTTCCGACATGTATATGTGTAGGTATGAGCTTGTAAATATATGTATATGTAAACGTGTATATTTTTATATATTACTATGGCTATGTTTTAAGTATTCAAATATAATATATCTAAATCTATGTTTTCTTTTGTAAAACCTACTACATATACTTGTATATGTATAAGTATGTACATTATTTAACCTTTATTGCATATTTACATTTTTTAATTATATTTTTAGACTTATTCTATCCAATGTAGCATTGGCCAAAGAATGAATAAATTTATTATTATTATTATTATTATTATAACTATTGAAGGTGAGGGGGTCAAGCTTTTTGGTCACATTAACAAAAAATTGCAAAAATGGTCTCAAATTACAAAGAATAGCAAGCAAGTGCCCTTTTCCACCCCCTGTAAAAAAAAGCTAGCACCTTTCTGGGGCCTGTAATATAGAACGAAGAAGAAGAAGAATTTTATTTTAAATTAATAGCCACATGCACCTTCCCCGAACCTAGCCCGAAGCCAACTAAACAACCATGGCGTCCAGCGCCGTGGTGAATGAAGAGTTGGGCGGGGCAGGTCCGGTTCGACTAAAACAACAATTCCATTTTTTCCTTCCAGAATTCTCTTTAGGTTTCTGAATATCACCTTCACTTTTCCTACCTTAAAATTCTATAAAAATTATATAAATATGCATGATTAATACACAATATTATAACACAATCGAAGGCTTTGATCTTTTCGAAATAGATGTTATTCGTTAAATTTGTCAATTGTTTGAAAACTTCACTGAGATTTTATTCAGAGCATGTAAAAGATTTATCGGTCTTAGATCATTGAAACCCGTAGTAGAGCTATTTATATTACATAATATATATATTAAAACAATATATTAATAGAGCGGGCAGGAGTGGTAATGTAAGAGGAGGCGGTGTATGCATTTATATAAAGAGCTCAATTTTATTCGAAAGAATAGAGGTAAGCCATAATTTAAATTGTGAACAGATATGGGGTTATATAACAATAGCTAAAAAAAATTTGCATTGGTGCAATATATCGCCCTCCTCATACAAATGTAGACGAGTTTCTGGATACCTTGGGGGAAAATTTTTCAAATTTGCTGCTTAGCTGTGATAATTTAATATGTACAGGGGAAGAGATGATCTTATGGGTTTAGAAAATACCACCACTAGAAAATTTTTTGCACTTTTAGATGTTTATGAATTGTCACAGCTAATTGAGGAACATACAAGGATTTCTATAACTAAAATGTCACTTCTTGATGTGATAATATGTGCAGACAGGGAGGATATCTCATCCAGTGGGGTACATAGTATGGGTAATTTAAGAACTGATCATGAATTGATTTATTGTAATTTGACCAAACCTACTGTTAAAAATCCTCATATATTTAAAACTTTTAGAGATTACAAAAATTTTAATTTAGATTTATTTAATCGTGATTTAGAATCGATCCCTTTTGAAAATATTTTATATATTGATGATATTAACGAAAAAGTTACATATTTTAATAATTTATTGATATTCTTGTTTGTTAAACACGCTCCTTTAAAGGCGATAAGGTGCACTAAGCCCAAAGCACCATGGCTAACTGATAATATTAGAGCCATGATAAAATTAAGAGAAAAGGCATTAGCAAGATTTAAACAAACCAGTAACCCTGAACATCATAATTATTATAAGAGCCTACGAAATCTCACAAATACAGCGGAAAAAAATAAGAAAAAAGCTTATTTAAATTTTAGAATTAGAACTAGTAAAACTAAAACTTTGTGGAGAGATTTGGACGAATTAAATATCTATTCAAAAAAAAGAAATAAAGAAATACCCCCAAATTTATCGAACGTGAATGAAATTAACAACTTTTTTATAAATTCTGCTAAAGTTTTAAACACAGAAAATATACTGTAAACTAAATTATATTACTCAAATAATTTAAAAACCAATTTTGATCATAAATTTGAACTTAAATTAACAAATAATGAAAACGTTTTGAAAATAATACAGTCAATGTCAAGTGATGCTTTGGGTTACGATAAAATAAATTTAACAATGCTAAAATACTGCTGCCCTTTTACTGTTCCTTTTATTGCACATCTAATAAACTGCTGTTTACTAACCAATACATTTCCTGATATATGGAAAATTGCTTTAGTAACTCCCCTACCCAAAGTTGACATGCCTACAGAATATAAGGATTTAAGACCAATCAGTATTTTGTCTCCTTTGTCCGAGTTACTTGAGAAGGTAGTTTCGGATCAAATTAAAGAACATTTAGAGATTTACGAAATTTTGCCACAATTTCAATCTGGTTTTCAATCTAATCACAGCTGCTCCACTGCATTAACTCATATTATTGACGATATTTTGAGCGCAGCAGATGAAAATAAATTAACGGCCTTACTATTATTAGACTATTCTAAAGCCTTTGACTGTATACATCATGAAATTTTATTAAGTATATTGCATTTTGTAGGTTTTGAAAATAAGTTCAGTTCATTTCGAACTACTTACAACATAGGAGGCAAATTGTAAAATTAAATAATAATTTATCTCTAGAGAGTGATTTGGATCGAGGGGGTCAGTTTTGGGACCTTTGCTATTTTCTGTTTATACAAGTCAACTGCACAGAGTACTTAAATTTTGCAAGGTACACTGTTACGCTGACGATACACAATTGTATTATTTCTTTAATTCGGAATGCATTGACGATGCTAACAATGTAATCAATAATGATATTGCTGAATTAATAACGGCTTCTGCTAATCATAATTTATGTATAAACCCTAGTAAATCAAAGATAATTTTGTTTGGTAGGACGACAGCGAAATAGGTACCTTGAGGATTTAAAATTAAAAGTCGATGATATATCTATAACTTGTGTAAATGAGGCAAAAAACTTGGGACTTACTATCGACTCGGATCTATATTTAAAGAACATCTATGCTAGTAGAGATTTGTTAGATAAAAACACCCTAAAGTTGCTTTGCAATAGCTTCGTGTTTTCACATTTTAATTATTGTGATGTTGTGTATGGCTCCTGTTTGGATATTGTCACATCAAGTAGAATTCAGAGAATCCAAAACTCTAGTGTTCGTCTAATTTGTAATATAAACAGAAGAGAGCACATATCTCATAAAATTAAAGAAATAAATTGTCTAAATATGGCAAATAGAAGGTTATTACACGCCTACGTCTGCTTTTGGAAGATTGTGACTACCAAATCTCCGCCTTATCTATATAATAAAATTCGTTTTCGTACAGATATTCATAATGTTAATGTAAGTAGAAAATCTTTAATCACTCCACCTTTTCATAGATCTGCTTTATTTGAACGATCCTATTCTTATACTATCTGTAAATTGTATAATAAAATACCTGCTAATATAAAGTGTATTACAAAAAATGAGAAATTTAAGTACGAGATGCGAGAAATTATATTGTGCAGTCAGTAAACGAAAATTAATTTTATTCAAATTAAAAATATGATGGGGTATAGCTACAGTTCTAAATTTTTAATTTTGTATGTAGGCATTTTTTTTGTTTTTTTGTTATTATTTTAATTCTTAGGCTAAACGGAGATTAGGTTAATTAAGGTTAGGTTAGGTTAATTTGAATTCTTTTTTTTAGGGTTAAGTGATAGAACGGGACCAATTCCTGAACTTCGCCCTTTCAAATACATTTATAAACTTTATGTAATTATCTTATAAAATAAAGTCAATTTATTATTATTATAGACTTAACAGCGGCACACTTTCTCAGCCGTAGCTGGAAACTATTCACCGAATCCCTCGCACGCGATTGAAATTCGGCTCCGTTGGAGCCCGTTCCAGGTTTTTGGGCCCTTCAGTTGGTGATGCCCGCTCCAACAGCTCAGAGTCCAAACCCCAACAAGGATCACAGAGACTCTTAGTCCAGGACTTTCTTTAAAATATGCGCTGTTCGCAATAGTGCGATCTTCTGCACTTCTTGTGCGCTCGGTTGACCAGGCAGCTATTGTAGACTCCGGTCATAGCCCTTTTGGACGGTTCCAAGGGCTCCTACAATTACTGGTACGACTGTGGTCTTTGCATTCCACATTCTACTAACTTCTATTTAGAGTCTTTATACTTGCTCAACTTTTCCGTTTCCTTGAGCATCACGTTGGTATCATTTGGAATGGATACATCTATCAGTAAATAGGATTTTTCCTTTTTGTTATGTACGACGATGTCTGGCCTGTTTGCGCGTATTTCTTTGTCAGTTATAATCGGCAAATCCCACATAATTGTGACGTCGTTGGTATGTACAACCTTCTCGGAGGCATATTCATAATATTTTGGCGGTACTGGTATTTCGAAGTGCTTGCACATGACCCAGTGGAGATATCTGGCCACTCTGTTGTGCCTGTGAGTGTACTCTGATGGTGCCAGGGTAGTACATCCCGCCACCACGTGGCTGACATGTTCTTCCGCTAGCCCGCACATCCTACACTTGCTGTCAAGAAGCTGTTTCAAGATCATCCTCTGGTGGTACCTGGTGTTTAGTGCTTGGTCCTGTGCTGCTATTATCAGACTTTCCGTCTCCTCCTTCAAGCCCGAGCCATAGACGCCTTTTTATCTACTGCTGGTCGGTCGAGATCGCGGAAGAATTTTCCATGCATCGGCTTTGCGGAGAGTACTTCTATTCTCCTCTTTTCGATGCTGGTTTTAATTTTCTTCTTAGCTTCCTCGTCGGTGGTTTCGGCTTCCAAACATTCTTCCTGGATTTTCCGCGCTTCCGTCTGGATGGAGTACAACTTCTTGTCTTTATCATGCTCTTTAACTAGCCGTGTGAATTTGTTTATTATTATTATTATTATTACAAATAAATGGCAGTCAAAACAAATTATGGAATTTGCGAAGTTTGTAAATTGGCACGACAATGGATCTATTGTCAAGACTATATGCTTCTAGTATAGACTGGTACCATCAAATCAACAAATAAGTAAGTAAATTAATTAAACAATTTGGTTGAAAAAATTATTTAAAAAATAATTATCCTAAGAATTCGACTCTTAAGAGAAACTGGCATTTAAATTGCCTGGTTTCCTACATAATTAAAATTATGGAAATGTAGAACCTACATAATTGAATTTAAATATTGTTTACCCAGCATGGGCTTTTCATATGTAATCATTTTTTACGGTAGAGAAAATACGTCATTTTAAAAATTAATTCTTTTTTTAGACTTCCTCAAATATAAAATAAAAACGAATTGCGGAAATAAACTGAGTTTTGCTGTAAAAGGAGAAATAAAACAATAAATGTGAATCAACCCCCGTCGTCACAAGATGGGGAGATTTTATTAGTGGTTGCGGCAGCCCTTTAAAAAAATAAATCCCATGATTTCTTACAGTAGATGGGTTTATTATTCCATTGTACTGATCTTTACATTTTACGTTTACGTTTTTTACTTCTTTTACTGTTAGGAGAACGGTAATAATAGATCTGTGTAAATATTGATTACAATTTATATACGGTTATTAAAGTGCTAGTTTCTAACCTGTCGGACGAAAATAATGCTCACCTTTTCATGCTTATATTCATCGATTTTATAAAATTGTACATAAAATGTCTTTAAAATGCCTCAGCTCTTGACATGCATCGGTAAATAAATTAATAGTTTAAAAAACTAAAAAAACAGGCTTTTGTAAATACTGCACTAAAAAGCAAAAAATAATCATCGAACCTGTTCCCCCCCAAGCCGTCTTCCATGAACCAAAAAATAAAGAAGCATAATCACTATTAGTACAAATAGTCCCTTCAAATTAGGAAATATTTAAGAAAATTTTCCCACAGTTATGAGACCTGTAAAAAGTGAAGTATTTGGGTTGTCTAAACATGATTTTCACCCCCCGCAATTCTAAAAAAGGGTGGTTTTTGAGAAATATATACATATATGTGAATTTTAGCGTGTTTTCGTCTTTTTCTCTATATTGAGGAAAAACTATGCATTTTAGTGAAAAATTCAAAAGAGTAAAGTAGTAGAGCATAAAATTTCTTATAAATTTTGTCTCACATATCGGATTCATCTGAAATTTTCAATATCGTCTAATTTTAAGTAATACTTTATCCATAAGAAGTAACTACTAAATGAAATTCATTAAATGAGCCCATTTGTTCTTTTGGGAAATCATCTTGACATATACCTCTTAATTAGAAATAATACCCTACATAAAAAATTTAGGCAAGATAATTTTTTTTCAAAAAACGGTCACTATCTTGGTTCCTAAGGAAAAATGTTGACGCGTCCTAATCGAAAATGAATCGCATTGGAGTTCTGGAAAGTGCTGGAACCTTCGGTGTGATGCTGCATCCGAGGTGGTTTCCGAAGCACTTGAACACTACGCTCAAATACTATCTCGACAAGCAGTTCACCATCCATGTTGGCATCAACAGGTGACTAAAACTGAGTTTGAGTCATCTCAAGTTTATACTGTTTTGCTGTTTGTGGAAACTACTTCACAGGCAAATAAAAAAGTTATTAATCGCTTAAATTTAAAAAAATCGCGTATTACTTTTTATGTTGTGTAATGAATAGAAGTCTTGTGAAACTTTATTTCCTATCATTATTTATTTACTAATATACATTTTATAAACCGCTGCCTAAGAAATCAACACCTCCACTCCAGATTTCCTATCCAAATCCCTTAGAATGAAAAAAAAAATGATTTGATTTAATGGAGGTGATAGTGACTGATACCAGAAAATTTTTGAGAAGTTGAGTTTTCATGGATACACTAAACCCCAATACCACATGTAGCATGTTTTAGATATAAACGATTGAAATTTGGAACATCCTATATGCTTAATAAACGTCACTTTTTGACATATAAATGATTTTTTTCCACTTCCGGTTTCACCGGAAGTGACACCAACTTTTGATTTTCAAATGGAATGCCCTGCTGCATATTATTGCATTTTTGAATTCGGCATAGTTTGCTGAATCCAATTTATATTAGCGACATTTCAAACGTCAATATTTATTTTAATTTAATTTTTAGTTTTCCATTTAACTGTGTCATGACTGTTTCATTCTGATTTATTCTATTGACCCCTGTTACGCTAGAAAACTGAAAATCCCGTCGAAAATATTAAATTATGTGATTTACGAGCATTAACTTCATCAAAATGGTTTTTGAGACAAAACATATTTTTCTTTTCAAACGGAGCCATATTGGTACCTTGGTACCATTTATTGCATTTATTACTACTATTAATAAGGAATTTATTTATGTCTTATTAAAATGTTCGATAAATACAGTGTTAATTACAGCTAAGAGAAAATACGAAAACACAGACTGACGGACAAGCAACATTTTTTTTTGTTTAAACTTAAAATCTCTACGTTTCATGACATTCTAAGCCTTCTAGCTAATGTAATTCAATACTTCGTCAGTATTAGCTAGAAGAGTAGTTGTTTTGATTGGTTCTCCAATAATGAGTGTTTTAAAGTATTTACCTAACTAGTATATTAGCGTGCCCAGATTAAGGCAACAATATGCAGAAAGTAGGTATTTTCATAATAAATCAAAAAGTGTGTAAGTTGTGATTTGCATAATACCTAAATAATATTCTCTATTCTAAGCCTATTTGAACAAAACAAATTTTTTTTTTTTTACCGTTATTATACTTCTACTTTACTACGTGATGTGGAAGTAATAATACCCAACTATCGATAGGTTTTTCATGATTTTCTATGTACATAATTATTTAAAACAATATCCTATAGAATGTGCAACAATTATATAAAAATAATAATTAAATGCAAATGCAAATTCCTTACGTTGTAAAACTTCTATAAAATAGAATAAATAAATAATATATTACCAGAAAATGCTAGTAATTATTTTAACTTTTACAAAAATCTTAGCACAGCCTGTTTTGAAATTAGATATTTTTGCACCGATTTCAAATTGATACTAGTAGTATAATAGAAATAAGCGAAAAAACACCTTGAGGTGGGTGGAACTAATTGCAAAAAAGATGATTCTTGCTGTAAATGATAGGTAATACGCTTCTAATCAACCTACTAAAAATATACATCCGTACTGTTGCGTAAAATGCGTTTTTTTGGCCGCCATCTTGAAAAAACATGAAACAATTTTTTAAAAATCATAAAAAATCATGTGTGGTATCAAATTACAGGATATTTCATGCTGAAAAAGAATATGATATTGGTTTTTAAAACTAAAAGGAAATAACAAAATGGTGGCCGAAAAACTGGAAGCTTTTGCAGTGTTGAAAAACATCTTTTTATTAATCTAAGCGGCTTAAAAATCCTAAGTAGCTCCCTATTTTTGTACAACAAATTTATTTCAGTTCTGATCAGTTTTGCTGCAGACTCGATTAATCTAAATTTTTCGTCATCACGGTCATCGAGTCTTTTTTGTTTGCGATAGTCCAAGATTTTGTTTGATACAGTTTTTTCAAATGTTATCATGTTACATTTCCCATTTGTGCCTGATGCTATGATGTTGTCTCCAAACCAGTCTTGCAATTTTTTCTTAAAATGTCTAGTAGTTAAGACTCACTTCTCTCTGGTAAAGAACCACGCATTTTTTCCACTAAGTCACTGATAGATATTGGCTCTTCACAGTTTACTTGTAACCACTCACATGTCTTTACAAAAGCATCTGAACTATCATTGTCAACTTGGCGGCCTACTGATGTGGGCAATCCTCCACTACCTTCAGGAGTATACTTCACAGAAATGGATTTGCTGCAACTAAAATTGACACTGCACACTTGGTGATATCGAGCTTCTGCAGCAGGTAAATCTATGACTGAAAGCATTATCGCGTGTACATTTGCGCCCATAGACCACTTCTAGTACTGCATAGTTTCAAAATTGTCTCGCGAAACTGGAAAGTACGCACAGGAATGACTGCCATTTTTTTTATGCTTTTCATAATCCGTAATAATCTGGCTACAAAACAAACAATTAGGAAGTTTCCATTTTTCTCAACTTCTCGTAATAAATAGTCGTAAAAATCTAAATATCTGTATTTTTTTTTTAATTATTTTAATTAACGCTCATCTGGGCTGAGGCTCGATAACGTCACAGTACATGATTCTGTCAACAGCAAGTGGGTGCGGGCACCGGCAGTTTAGTTCATTCAGTGTTATTCTTACCGAACACAGCGTAAGATATTTTTGTAGTTGGGCTTGTTAACGTTTTAATCATTTGAAGAAGTAAGTTATGCCTAAAATAACAGCAAGTTGTGTACTGTAACGTCACAGTCGAGTGCGAAGTATCCAAATAAGAAATTAAATAAGTTCGTGAGTTTTTCAGATATCGAGATGATTTTTTTTTGTTTGACTAGTTAACTGAGAGACTACTAAATGAGGTTTAATGTACATGATACTTCTAAAATAGGAAACTTCCTAAATCTCTTTGAAGTTGAACGATCCAACACTTCCTCGTAGCGTTTTCGAGCTGGTCGAGGGAATATCTTCTTGCGATATTTTCAGTTTTATGTTACTTTTAATTTTAATAGGATTGATGTATACACGTCGATATTCTGTATGTACTTTAACAGCACCAGTAGGCATAGGATTGAAAAGTTCATGAATTTTATCATCTCTTTGTTTGCTCGCGTTGATAATTACTGTCAAGCCTTTAACTGTTAATGTGACATAGGGAGCATCGTCACAAAGCACATTAGAACACAAAAGGCAGGTTTCTTCTTCCATTTCCCTTATGATGATTTCTTCACTCAAAACAAAGATTACCTACCTGAAACAGATAATAAAGAAAATCAAAATTCGTTTACCTAATTACTGATATTTTTAGTATGTTGATTAGGAGCGTGTTATCTACCATTTACAACAAAATTCATTTTTGTTGCAATTAGTTTTTATAAGTGAAGCCAATTGCAACAAAAATGAATCTTGTTGTAAATGCTAGACAAAACTACTTCTACTATACTACTAGGTATTAAGATAGAGTTCCTTGCTACTTTTCACTAATAGGTATGCAGATATTTGTAAAACTGAGTGAAATTTTATTTCTTACTTTTTAGAGATATTTTTTGAAGATTTTTTAAGATTAAAAAAAAATCAGCCTTTTTAGCGGCTTCTTTTATTCATTTAACTTCTACATAGTGAGGAAAATTATTGTGAAATTCCCTTTAGGTTGGGCATCATGTGAATGTTACTACAAAAATAATACCGTGTTTCTGAATTAATTGCTATTACCGGCAACTCCGCCAAATCTTCGAATATTCTCGAAAAATGAAGTAGGTTAAAAAAATATTCTTAATTTAAAAAAAAAATCCTAACATGATGAGGTAAAATAAGTTTCAGATTCGGTTTCAGCGACCCCAAGGGCATACGCTACACAAGGTCTGGTTCGGCGCATCCCTCAAAAATATGTTGTGGTCCTGCGTAATTAATATTAACACATTCACTGCCAGAGCTCATTAGTGACGATTGGTCGTGTGCCACCTATTTTCTTTTGCAATTTGTTAATTTAAAGTTTGTATTAGCTAGTGATTACCTAGTGGACACTCTACAAGTTCAAATTTTCATTTTTTTTGCTAAAAAAAATTCTTTTTTTTTTCGTTTTTTTTATTTTTCTTTTTTTTAAAATTAATTACAATTTAGTGCAACGCTGTATTAGGTATATAGCCCTCTCGGGCGGTCACGGCGTTTTTATCAAAATCGGATGAACGCCCCTGGGGCAGTGCGGCAGTGAATGTGTTAATGTAACCTCCTCCTCCTCCAAAAAATGTCCTTTATTTCACTATTGAAAAATTGCAGAGGCGCAGCTGGGGAAATTAGTGTAAGTTTAGGATGGTCACTGTGTCCCCTCCGTCCCTATTATGTAGCGCGCTTCCTGTAGATAGAATTTTATTTTATTTTTTACTTACAACTTTATTATGTTGCCCAATAATCGACTAGTTTTAGTACGAGCCAATATTTTCACTATTTCTAAATGAGAAAAAAATGAATAAAAACAATTTTTTCCAGTGTGAATAGATATTAAACAAAACGTCAATAAATAATTATTCTGTATATGAGAAATATACATTTATAAGTAAAACTACTTATACTACTAATACCTTCATATTTTATCATGTAAATTAGTCAAACTCAAGTTGATTAATCTTGTTTTTCTTTATGAACTTACTTGGTGTATAATTACTATGTGGCAGAAACTTTTTCGCGATAAAATTTCCCAATTACAGCATAATAAATATTCATGAATATTAACTCGTATGTAGGTAGGTAGTTATTTTTAAATAATGATCTAGAAACTTAAATGGAGAATATGCTCATACTCTTTTCATAACTTTTTTATACTACTATTAGTCTATTTATAGAGCAGTTAAATTGGAGACTCATATTTTTATATCATTAAAGATAATCATTGTGCACTTTAGAACATCATAAAACTTTATTACGGTATAATCCTAATAGGTTAACAATGGTAACGGTAACATACGATTTTCACGAAACTTCGACAGCCATCTGCCACCTACCGGGCATATACTACAATAAGTTAAATGTGTTTTGCGTCGCGGGCGGTTTCTTCCTCCGGTTTAGAACGAATAATGCTCAATAGATGGCAGAAGCTATTTAATATATTTGGGTTAGCGCACATACATTGTACAGTGACGGCTTCTAAAAATCGAGATACCTTCAACAGGATTAAATATTGTAATGATCTTTTACTTAGGATATTAAATTCCCCATCAAAATCTTCTCCAGCATGATAGTCTGGGAGGTAGCGTCAAATCTAATTACATCGTTTCAACAAAGCTCATTTTTTCAGTACAGGTTGTTTTTTCATTGCTTATCGAAGAATCGGGTGTCAGCTATTTCAATCGTGGAGATTAAGAGCGTGGGAGTTGAGCATTTGGTATTTTTTTTTTGCGTCAATCCAACAAAGCTACAAAACTGTAAGTAGCTTATTTATGTAATATAAATGGAAAAAAATGTGCCAGCTACATAGAGTAAGGAGCGAAGATTGTCAATATGTATGAAAAACACGTGAAAATTCGTTATTTCAACAAAGCTGAAATTTATTTATATGATAGTTTACGGTATAAAAAAACAATTAAAAAATGTCAGCTGACAATACCATGGGACAAAACCTGTCAGCTAGGCCTTTTAAGTGTACCGCAGCGTCCAGGCGCTCACCGCGCGCTGCATCTTTAATGCCCCAGCCACAGAAGACAGGAACTATACAGAAGCGAAAGCTTGCCGCGGCACCTATGATATCGGGTGTCTGATTTATATGCCTTACTAGACTCAGAGAAATGATGTACAAAAAATAGTATATTATATTACTAGGAGTAGAACGCACTCTTTTTTTGTGTTGAGCCCAGGATTTGCAAACTGGGCGAAACACAAAAAAAGGCGTTCTACTCCGTGTAATATATACTATTTTTTCTTCAAGCGTATTAAAATTCAAAAATTCATTTATTTATCATAAATGTACAAATATTCAAACTACAGTCTTACATGTTGACACAATATGACAAGTGGCTAGTGGATAGCGCGCCACCGGTGGCTTTCGGTATTAACATTATGTTACTAGTAAAACAATACCCACTACGGCGGCGCTTTCGGAACTAACATTATGTTACTAGTAAAACAATGTCCACTACGGTGGCGTTCGGTACTAACATTTTGTTACTAGTAAAACAATGTCCTACTTCTACTTTTGTTTTTGGTGACATAATTTAAACATTTTAATACGCTTGAAGAAAAAATATATTAATATTTCGGTCCAATACACTGTACACTGGGAAAACTGTCTTATTTTATATTTAGTAAATACAGTACATGAATAGGAATACGTAGATACGGTATTGATGAAGTTAGTGGCCCAAGCCATTGCAGAAAGTTCAAAAAAAAGAAGTACACTTTTATATTTATATCCCGTATATCAATGATAATAATGCGCTTTTAAGCCAATGCTGCTTTTCATACTGCTACCAGAATATGAAAATGCTATCATGAAAAGTAGTACAATGTATAGATATACAATGAAAGAGACATATATTATGTATATAACTATATTCGCTATATTGTTGAATAGAATATTACAGTGAAAAAAATGTTTACGTAAAATAAGAATATACGTGAATAGGGCATGTGCACATCTAACCTCAAAAATATATATTTCTTAAGATTTATGAGTATTTCGTAGCTGTTGTTAAAATTTCAGCTTGGTTTCCATACTTTCAACTAAAATCTAATTCAGTGTAATGTTTTTGAAGTTCTAAATACTTTCTCCTAATAAAATAGGACTCTTTTTGTAGGTTGGAAATCTAACTTGTAATTAGTAGTCCATTTGTATTAACCAACATTATTGAAAAATTATTAGCCTGAATTTTTAAATATTTGCTTGGAGCCAGTATTGCTCCAAGCTGAAATGAGTATACAAACATTAAAAATGAGAATAAACCTGAAAAACTTAAAATTTGAGGTTATGTTAGTTATATGATGCACATTATTGCACATGTCCAATAATTGATTTTTTTTAATTGATACAATGAAAAGTTCTATAGTATGGTACGAGTTAGGAGTCATTACTTAATTACCTTATTCATGGTCACAATACAATTCTGTTCATTAGAAACTGATGAACATCTTCTGTAATTTATTGCATTTCTGATAAGAAAATATTTCCTTTCATATTACATCTTTTCAACTGCTAATTGTTTAGTATATCTAACATTACTTTCTAGTTGTTCCAGTTTGATATAAATTTGTACATACCTTTCAGGATTTTTGGGAAATAGAAAAAAGCTTATTTGTTTCACCTTCGAAGGGCATGGATGATAAGCACAACCCCTATACCATTTAGAACCCATTATAAACAAATATCAAATAAATAAACTTAGAATAAAAAATTGTCGAAAATTGGAAGAAAAAAAGGCACGAAAATAACCAACCACCGTGTAAGAGTTTCAAAGACTGTTGTAGTGTAGTTACCTAACTATTTCCCTTATTATGTGCTATATTGTTTTACATAAAACTAGATCCCGAGGATTAAAATAAAATCCGTTACTTAGGTTAAATAATTAATAAAATAATTATATATGTATATGTGGTATATGTTTTAATGTAGTTAAAACTCAAGAATAAAATTTACATATGACTCAACCATATGATCAAACTCTTGGTAGATAATATGACAAGTTTGTCAATTAATTGTTACGCCAAATAGTTTTCTTTCATCTCTCCCAGATTGTTTTCTGTTGAAAATCAATATACTAAATTGTTGCGCTCTTTTCCTCATCTAATTAGCACACCGGATTACTTTTTGCCTATTAAACATTCCGTGAAACATTATATTTATAGTTACTGAAGGACATTTACCTTTTAGTCGCCCAAGACGTTTGGACACTATTAAATTTAATATTGCAAAAAGTGAGTTTGATATATGGTTGAGTTAGGTATTTGTGAACCTTCTTCTTCGTCTGTTGCATCTCCATTACATATGGTTGCCAAAAAAGATCCCGACGATTGGCGACCTTGTGGTGATTACAGACAACTAAATGTTTTCACCATACCTGATGGATATCCATTACCACATATTCAGGATTTTAATGCTCAATTATTTGGTTGCTCGGTTTTTTCTAAGATTGACTTAGTTAGAGCTTATCATCAGATACCTGTTAACGAAACAGATATTTTCAAGACTGCGATTACCACTCCATTTGGTTTGTTCCAATTTAGACGTATGCCTTTTGGTTAAAGAAATGCTGCTCAAACCTTTCAGAGATTTATGAACGAAGCTCTATCACATTTGAAGTTTGTTTTCGTTTATTTAGATGACATATTAGTCGGTAGTAAAGATTATGTCGAACATTTACAACATTTACAGATCGTTTTCGAACGTTTAGAAAGTTATGGGATAAATATTAAACCCTCTAAGTTCGTTTTCGGCACAGAGGAATTAACATTTTTAGGTCACTACTGAGCGTGTTGACATTATCAATTTCCACAACCTACAACAGTTAAACAACTTCAAAGGTTTTTAGGCATGGTTAATTTTTATCATAGATTTATACCTAACCTTGCTGAAATATTCAGCCCTTTACATGCACTAACTACTAAATTGTTACATGACAAAATAAAGATTATCAATTCTTGGTCAACGGACTGTTCCAATAGTTTTATTAAAGCTAAACAAACTTTAGTAGATGCTACTATCCTTGATCACCCTAATTACAACGATGGAGTAACTCTTTCGTTAACAGTTGACTGCTCAAATGTGTCCGTAGGATCAGTTTTAGAGCAGACTTTTAACAATGTCTCCACTCCTTCGGCTTTCTTTTCTAAAAAGCTAACTGACACTCAAATACGTTACTCAGTTTTTGACAGAGAACTTCTCGTCGCTTATTTGTCAATTAGACATTTCAGATATATTTTAGGAAGTCGAGATTTTATTCTTTTCACCGATCATAAACCTTTGGTTTCTGCATTTTTTTCTAAAGCGGAGAGAACCCCCAGAAAAACTCGTCACTTGGAATACATAGCACAATTTACGAATAACATTAAACACATTCCTGGTGCTCGTAACGTCGTCTCAGATACAATGTCTCATCTGAACGATTGTTCTTTAATAAATCGAAATTATCTGATGTCTGCTATTAATTCAAATGAATTTAATTTAACGCTTTTGAAAACTGCACAGGCTAAGGATTCAGAGCTTACCTCTCTATTACAGTCGCAAGAAAATAAACACAATAAGGTACATTTAGTGTACCTAAAGGCCTGAAGCTTACCCCATTGATGACCATTTCAGATCGCACTGCCGAGACGGTGGCCAAAGTGTTTTTTCAAAATTACATCTGTCGCTTTGGCGTTCCGGTTCATATCACGACGGACCAGGGAATGCAATTTAAATCTAAATTGTTTCGCGAATTTTCGAAGTTTTTAGGATTTGATCGTATTCGCACGACTGCTTACCATCCGTAAAGCAACGGATTAGTGGAACGTTTCAACCGCTCTTTAAGGACTCCTTTATTAGCTAGAGCAAATTCAATTAATTGGGTTTCGGAACTCCCTATTATTTTGTTAGGTTTGAGAGCTATGTCCAAAGTTGATTTACATTGTTCGTCTGCAGAACTGGTATTTGGTCAAGCATTACGTCTCCCTGGAGAATTTTTTATTAAATCACACGTTCGTACGGAAATTCCTTATTTTATTAATAAGTTACATGACACTTTTGACAAATGAGATTTTACAAATCCCAATCCTAATCATTTTTCTCAGAAATCATTCGTAAGTCCTGATGTTAATACTTGCAAGTTTGTATTTCTTCGTAAGGCACGTATTAAACCTGTTTTCACACCTTTATTTGAAGGTCCTTACGAAGTGATTTCACGTACAGCTAAAATTATCACCATCCTTAAGCAAGGAAAAGAAATGACTGTCAGTATTGACAGAATTAAACCAGCTTATTTATTAGCTGACATTACAGATCGTCCAGCTCCGTTGGTGGCTAAAAGAGTACGTTTTGATTTTGATTGATTGGTTTATTTTTTTCTTTGAGGGGGATTATTATGTAGTGTAGTTACCTAACTATTTCTTTTATTATTTGTTATATTGTCATACTGTCAATCGCACAATGTCAAGAATTATCATATGGCTTTTGACAAATATATGCCTTATCGTCATGGCGACTATGAACAAATATGGTCCCGTCAGAAAGGCTTACTTGTGTTTCTGTATAGTTCCTGTCTTCTGTGCCCCAGCTAACGTATTATCTCATTTTTTTTTAACCACCTGATGATAAATTTCAAGTTTCTCTCAATACAAAATAATGAAATACTCTATTTCACGCCTGCTGATATCATTTATCACTTTTCTCATATGAAACTTGAAAGAAAATCATATTCGTATGAAATATTAGATAATCATATTATGACAAGTAGTAACAAAGTATTTTTAGCACAGGAGTTTTAGTCAATATATCGCTTCTAACCGGAATTAATCATGCTCGAGAACATGCCTGCCCTCCCAAGCAAATTAACATAGAAATTTACATATAAGAATTCTCATTGGTACTGGAAACAATCAACGTTAATAAAATATATGAGAAATTAGGTCAGCAGTTGTGTCTAGCCTCCCAGGTTTTCACGCCTTAACCGGCTGTGACTTCAATCCAGCTTTTTATAGGAAAGGGAAAAAGAAACCGCTAGAATTATTACGGAAATGTCTGTCGTATATACAGGCTTCATTGACATTTCTCAAGACGCACCTGAAAACTTGGATGAGAATTTTACTATTCTGGAAGAATTTGTTTGTCATATGTACGGTTCTAAAAGAATCAAGAATATTAATCTCGTACGCGTAGCTACTTTCATGAAGGTGTATAATGTCATCAGAAAAAGATATCTTGAAAATTGACCAGAATTTCGAAGGATCTATGTTACCTCCATGTAAGACAGAATTGAAACAGCATTTATTGCGAACTTCTTATATTACTCAATTGTGGAGTCATGCACATCTTCATACGCCAAGTTTGTCTGATTATGGATGGGAAGAACAACTGATTATGGATGGGAAGAACATGATGAGAAGTATATTTTCAAGTGGTTTCAAGGCGATCAATTACCGAAAATTGAAAGCATCATAAATGAGAGCTAGGAAATTCCAGGTATTCTATGCATATAGTCTTTTACTTCTACATGAATTCTCTTTCATTCACTTCAATGATTTTCAATATTTTTCGGCAGATATTCATGAAGACGAAAATGAGAACGATGACGCTCGAGAATCTGAGGAATATCTAGATTTGGAAGACCATTCAGATAGCACTTCCGAAGAGGAAGATAATTTAGAATACAGCAGTGAGAGTGATTCAAATGAGAATTGATTTGTTCTATTCGTATTGTATGTGCAAAAATTATTTAATCCTCACTATTCTCAATCAATGATTGCAATCACTAAGTATTCTCTAATATGCATGTCTAATATTTCATACAAATATGATTTTCTTTCTTCAAGTTTCATACGTTAACTGGGGCATTAAAGATACCATACGCGGTGAGCACCTGGACGCTGCGGTACACTTAAAAGGCCTAACTGACAGGTTTTGTCCCATGGTATAGTCAGATGACAATTTTTAATAGTTTTTTCATATCGCAAACTATCATATATATGAATTTCAGCTTTGTTGAAATAACGAATTTTCACGTGTTTTTCATACATATTGACTTCGCCTCCTATGCAGCTGACACATTTTTTTTCATTTATATTACACAAATAAACTATTTATAGTTTTGTAGCTTTGTTGGATTGACGCAAAAAATATATATTTTACCAAATGCGCAGCCTCCCACACTCTTAATCTCCACAGTCGTGCCAGCTGACACTTATTTTAGTTGTTTTTCGAACCAAAACTAACGTTGAAGAAACAAAGAAGTCGTGTTGAATTGACGCATAAAATATTGACGCCATCTCCCAGATTATAAGTAATACCGTGTGTGTAGCCGAACGCTAAGCATAGGGAGTAAAATTACAACATCGCGCGTGCCAGCTGGCTGAAATGAAATAACAGACTGGAATGCTCCGCTCGACGGAGAAATTTACTGCAGCTATGTTGTCAAATCTATCGCGCTACGTGGATGTACATGCCTAACGGGAAATTACACGCACTGTATCAGCAATCTATAAAACTCTAGTCCCAGGGTGAGTTCAAGTTATTCGTATTTAAATTTATTTAATTAATTTGACCATTTTGAAAACTATTTCTCAGGCTTAACATAGGTCATATATTGACAAAAAGTTTATAACAATGAATGGACAAATTTAAACTTTACAAATTACCTCGAACATTTCTAATAATTTGTAAACTAAAACGTCAGAAAATTGTCTTTTAGGTTATAAAAATGTTGAAGTCATTAAAATTTTTTTTAAATTATTCAGGATTAGAAAATATAATATCAAAGAATCATGCAGCAGACATATATATCCAAACGCAGAAGATAAATATAGGAAGATCTTGAAATATTATTAATAACAAGAAAAATCCAAATCCACAAAAGAAAGAAAAATTATCAAACGGTGAAGATTGTTTTTACTTGAATAAATTAAGGTGGTTATTATATCTATTTGATTTAATCAAATAGGTATATTATAATCATCATCGTAGAAAAAAAAATTTGTACAGAAATCTGTTTCATACCAAACTGAATTCAAATATCGAATAAAAAATGTCTGTCTGTCTGCCTGTATTTTGGGCTTTATCCCTCATACAGGGTGATCACCAGAGGACTGCAAACTCTCATTTTTGTGTGAAACAGCTTTTATTTTAATTTTAGAGCAAAATGTTAATGACGTTTTTGATTAAACACACAAAAATATGAAGAAATATAAAAAATTTTAAACCGCAGGTTCGAACAAATTTTATGTAGATTAGATGATAATATCAATTTTACCCAAAAATATGGTACATGGTATCTTCACCATATTAGTCATACGGGACGGGGCGATCGTTAGAAGCGTGCAAACTCTCATCTTTTATAAACACTATGTTGTCTAATAATTTTAGCGTAAAACGTTACTAAAGGTTTTGATTACGCGCACAAAAATATGAAGAGGTACAAGATATCAAAGCGGATATATACAGGTTGTCTCTCAGGTTCGAACCGACTCTACGTAAGTTAGATTATATAACAATGTTACCTTAAAATATCATTAAAGTATTTTTAATAAGGTCGTTATGAAATAAATAATAGTTGCCGTCGGGCGTTGCCGATTGCAATTATTTATTAAATACAATAATTTCTATTGGACTTAAAATTCTCGATTCGAATTTGCGACATACACAGGGTGGATCATTAATAATAGGCAATAGACATAGTTCAAGGGTAGATTCTTTGGACCAAAATATGAGGATATAACCAAATATGCTTTAGTAAATTGTTGCTGTGGAAAAAAGATACAGGTGTCAAAATTGTAATTTTTTTCTCTTTTTTTGCAATATTTCAACTATAGTCCGGTAAACTCTAATGTGGCGTATGTATGAGTTGGTAACATGACGTACGATTTAATATGCGATGCGCATAAAGCTACCACAGTGACATAGAGATGAACTAGTTGCGTATGTCTTATTTCCTTAGTTTATATGATGAAGCGACCTTTGGACGCGCCAGCTTAGAGTTTACCCGACTATACCTCTTAGCCGATCTTCTCCCAATTTGGTAAGGAAACATTTTTTAAGTTAAGAAATAATAATTTATGTATTACATCACGCTAGCCCGTGGAGGGCGCCTCATGAGCTTTACCTATGGTGAATATTTTTTCTCTTTTTTTTACGAAACGTTGCGGCACTTTTGACTAGAAAATCTCATGCAGGAGTCATGTCTATGTAAAAAAGGTATACTTGACAGAACTTGATAATTCCAACCGTTTTCGAGAAAACTGCCGCATAGATCTCAAAAATTCTTTGAAAACAAACCCAATTTGAAAAGGAAAAATTGTATTTATTGAAAAGTATGCTTTGGTGATGTCTTAGGTCTGTCATTTACATACAATTTCATTAATTTGACATTTTGCCTCCTTAATACCTTGAGCACATCTCCCAGCGCTTCAGTGTCTTCGTGCGACTTCTCCCTACAACATTCCAGAGAACAGCTGCTACTCCAGCGTAAGTGCCCCCGGACTAACGTGAATAATTTCATCACAGTGAGTAACAGGATGGCGCGAACTAAGACCAGTTAAACAAGCCAACACGAGGTGTTTCCAAGAGGATCAACATAACCAATAATAAAACCACGTGTTTTTTCCAGAACATTACCAGAGTAAATCACTGGATCCAAACACTCTGTAATGCACATCTCAAATAAGAATTCCATTATACAAATTCTAAATAAAAAGCTTACCTCCATAGAGAGCATTACTCAACAAAAAAAAACTGCCAACTTGAACATTCAGCTAAACACAACTTTATAAACACTCTGAACATTTGCGGCAAGAGTGGTAAAGAGGACATGCTAGGCCATCATCGTCCTGTGGACATAGGAACAAGAAATCTCACTTTTGCTGCGATGCCACTAAAATTCCTCCACAAAGAGATCAGCGTGTCCGCAGGGCTTCGCGGTTTAGATAAGAAGCAACTTTCAGGTAATTTCCTCAGCGTTACCAACGTAAAACTAGTTAAAAAGTTAGAAAAAATTCCTCTACTACCTTGAGCAATGAAACGTGTTAGTGTTATACCCAATTTTAAAGTAAATTCCATAGACAGAAACTATTAAAACTCATGAGGTGCCCTTTACGGGCTAGCGTGATGTAATACATAAATTATTGTTTCTTAGCTTAAAAAATGTTTCCTTACCAAATTGGGAGAAGATCGGTTGAGTAAACTCTAATAAATGAATAAATAAACCTAATTCAGTTATACACCTTTAAAATAACTTCACTTAATCAATTTTAAATACAAATTACTAGAAATTGGAGTTGTACAACTTTAAAATGCTACAATAGTAGAATACTTCCTACTGAAGTTGGATCATATCCGTCATAGAGGGTGATCGTCAGAAGCGTGATATAAATCATGTGTGTCATGTTTATATAAATTATATTTTATTATAACTTTAGAGGCCAAAGGTTTTTAATTAAGAACATAAAAAAACAAAACGTATGCAAGGTATCTAAACTGCAATACAGTACGTCTTTCAGGTTCAAGCGAACTGTACGCAAGTTAAACGATATATCAGTATTGTCTTAAAATGTTATTGAGGTATTTTTAAAAGAATAAAAGTTGCAGTCGGGCGTTGCCGACTGCCAATGTCCATTAAACACAATCATTTCTGTTCAACTTAAAATCTCTGACACATATGCAAAATAAAAAACATACACAAAATAGCATATTAGGATACTTACTAGTGAAATTAGGTCATCTCCCTCATGCAGGGTGATTATCGGATCATTTTATATAAACTATAAGTTAGAGAATATTATTTAGGTATTATGCAAATCACAACTTACACACTTTTTATTTATTATGAAAATACCTACTTTCTGTATATTGTTGCTCTAATCTGGGCACGCTAATATACTAGTCAGGTAAATACTTTAAAACACTCATTACTGGAGAATCAATCAAAACAACTACTCTTCTAGCTAATACTGACGAAGTATTGAATTACATGATAGGATTCTTAGCATTTTAAAGAAAAAAATATATATATATATACATATATATTGAAAATTCTTAAATCATTTATTCAAATTTAATCATTCACACTTTTTATTTAATATGAAATTATCTACTTTCTATATATTGGTGCCTTAATCGGGTCACGCTAATATACTACTTAGGAAAACACTTCAAAACACTCATTATTGGAAAACCAATCAAAACAACTACTCTTCTAGCTAATACTGACGAAGTATTGAATTACATGATAGGATGTACAATGTACAACTTTTCTAGAGTTGAAATAGAATGTATGGTTCAATAATTGTTGTGAATGACTGAATTTCAATAAATAATTTAACTATTTTCAATATTTTTTTTTGCCTTAAAATGCCAGGAATCCTATCATGTAATTCAATACTTCGTCAGTATTAGCTAGAAGAGTAGTTGTTTTGATTGGTTTTCCAATAATGAGTGTTTTGAAGTGTTTTCCTAAGTAGTATATTAGCGTGACCCGATTAAGGCACCAATATATAGAAAGTAGATAATTTCATATTAAATAAAAAGTGTGAATGATTAAATTTGAATAAATGATTTAAGAATTTTTTCAATATATATGTATATATTTTTTTTTTCTTTAAAATGCTAAGAATCCTATCATGTAATTCAGTACTTCGTCAGTATTAGCTAGAAGAGTAGTTGTTTTGATTGATTCTCCAATAATGAGTGTTTTAAAGTATTTACCTCACCAGTATATTAGCGTGCCCAGATTAGGGCAACAATATACAGAAAGTAGGTATTTTCATAATAAATAAAAAGTGTGTAAGTTGTGATTTGCATAATACCTAAATAATATTCTCTAATCATGATAAAAGCAAATAAATAATCAATTGTAAAAACTATAAGTTGTTATGACTTTAAATAAAATGTTCCAAAGATTTTTGTTTAAGAACATACAGTGCAAAGATGCACAAAATATCTAAACTGCAATATACAATGCATCTTTCAGGTTCGAGCGAACTTTATATAGGTTAGATGGTATAACAATTTTACCTTAAATCATTTTTAGTAAGACTATTATTATCAATACAAATAAAATTTGCAGTCGGGTGTTGCAATAAACACTATGACTTCTAACAGAAAAATTTTATATGTAGAATATGGCCTACTATTACGAAACGAACGATAGTTGGAGTCAGCCGCTATCGACATCGATTATCTATTTCAAAAATGAAAATAAAATGTATACATACTTAATCTTAGTGACACTCTTTAAAGGTAAATCGTGCTGTGTATGAATCAAATAGATATTCGCAGTCGGTCAGGTGCGACTGCAACTTCTACTCTCTTTAAATAAGGAAGACTATCATGAAAGGGTAGAAAATTTTATTATTACACCAGGCATAAAACAGCAGTTGCATGTATCTATCCCAACAGTATTTAAATTATACTGTTTTCCAAAAGTACATAAACGAGGAAAGTCGGTACGCATCATTGGGTCCTGAATTGGATCACCAACTTACCACCTGTCAAAACGGTTAATAACGATTTGACAGGTTTTTAACCTATCGCAAACCTAGCTTTTCAATAACTACTTCCAATGATTTCATCAACAAAATTAATAATATACAATAGGAAACTTGCCCCTTTTTTAAAATTTCATTAAAGTGTATGTTTATGTGTAAAAACATGCTACACCGATATTAGCTCTTAAATCGCAGTACGTACTTTGCAATAAATAATGAAAATTGAAATTCTCACGGAAAGCGCTGTGACGTCACTCTGTGAAAACGTCAAGGAAACACCCTATAACAATTAGGAAGTTTCCTATTTTAGAAATATCATTTACATTCAACCTCATTTAGTAGTCTTTCAGATAACTAGTCAAACAAAAAAAAAATTATCTCGATATCTGAAAAACTCACGAACTTATTCAATTTCTTATTTGAATACTTCGCCTCGGCTGAAGTCCACCGTGACGTCACAATACATAACGCGCTGACTTGCCATGCCGGCGGCCCGCCGTATGTTCCCTTTATTTAATGTATGTGCTCGATTTTCTGAAATGTCACAAAATGTCACTTTTGATTCGTTCGTGTCGAGCCGAATTTTCGAATTTCGCCGTGCAATTTACGATCAGGTTTATCTGGAAGACTTCCTCTTTACGTCGCGACATCATACGGCCGTCCCAATGGTGTTTTTCGAAAAATATGAACATGCCAAAATTGCATGTTTTAGCAATTTTTTCGGCTCTCAAATGCAAATGCTATAAACTGCCGGTGCCTGCCAGCGAGTATAAAGGTGCCCGCGCCCGCTCGCTGTTGGCGGAATCATGTATTGTGACGTAATCGAGCCTCAGCCCAGATGATCGCAGCATTTTAAACTTGGAAGGACCATAACTTTTTTATTTATAGAGATAATTTTAAAAAAAAATTACAGATATTTTTTAGATTTTTACGACTATTTATTACGAGAAAATGAGAAAAATGGAAACTTCCTAATTGATCCCGTCAAGTTGCAAGCGTTGTAATAAAAGTTCTGTGTGCTGTGACGTTTATAGTTTGTAAGTTAGAACAAGCAATTTTAACTGGTTGAGTTAAAGTGATTATTTATCATGTTAATGTTCTAACTGTTCATACATATAAACCTATGAAGTTAATAAACTTTTATTAAAATGCACTAAAAAGGTAGTCACATAATTTTCTAGCAATGCTGCAATGTTGTAACTGACCTAAAAACTTGTCGCGAGTTTATAGGTATTTAATTTCAAAAAATAACATTATTTTAATGTACTTCCGCGACAAGCTTTTAGGTCAGAATACTTATTTAACTACTATAATAACAAAAATGTTCTTTATGCCATAGATCAACAACAACATAGAAGGAGAATAAAGATCGGAATATAGCGCACTAGTGTCAAATTTTACATAAAAAGGAACTATACTAATATAACTTTTTATTTTATTAAATATTTTAACAATATACACTACTGAAAAGAGCTTAACAAAGTTAGTGAAATATCCTATTCAAATATGTCCCCAGCTCCCGGCCTATAGGTAAGCGTATTAGTAAATGGTTACTAAAGTACTAGTAGAGTAAAATCTGGAAGTAAAGTCGCTTAGTTTTCGAGAAAAAAAAAACCGGCGTAGAACCAAACCAGACTTAGTGGGATTCATTAGTAAGATAATCGTGTACACGAAATCATTTTTTATGACATTTTTTGGTGGTCGAGACCTTTTTTATTTCGGAGAAACTCAAAAAAATTGATTTTTAATGAAATATGTTTTTTAACGTCTCCACCGCTATATCTCTGAAAATATTTGTGCTATCAAGCTATTTTTTTTTTAGATTAAAGTAGACACAATAGCGCTTCGAACAACGTCCCACGTGAACCCGATTTATTTTTTTTTAAGTTGGTAAAATGATAGGAAACTCAAACTTGTTATTTTCAGTAGCGTAATTTTAGGCAATCGAGAAAAAAATTTATTTATGAAAATTTGTATATACATGCTGCGTATAAATTGAAGCCAATAGTTGAAAAAAGTTTTTAGGATAAAAATTTTTCAAGTCCCGTTGATAGTATTGAGTCAGCGATTTTTTTTTTAACGGGCCAAAGTCATATTCTTGCACGCTCGGCTGTAGCAAGCCTGCCGACTGCAACTATCTGACGGTTCCGGTCGGGGTGTGTGTACTAGTTTAACTTATATCAATAGGTACAAAACCAGTAGTGATCAAAAGATCTAGGGGATCAATATTATTGTCCAATATTTTATATATTGTACAGTAGTATTGATCATATGTTGTTAATATTAAGAAATTGTACAAAAAATATTAAATAGTCTCCTTTTAATAATAAAAAGACGTAGGTAGATAAATACCTAATCTATAAATATCAATCGGTGTTACTAACTACCCATCTAATTAGTAAGTTTATTAGACATTTTTAAATGAATGAAAGTAAAAACGTACGCATAAAATGAGTTTTATTGTTGAAATAAATGTTCTATTTGGATAGATAAATATGTAGTATGTAGTTTATGTAGGCCCTACATTAATAGCATTCTAATTCGTTCATATCTGCCTCGAAATCTTTAATAATGTTGTTACAGCACTCGTTCCAACATTTTAGGCCTTCCTTAAAACAAGCACATTTTCGATTGTCACAATTTTTATCCGAACAATGAATACTTAATGACTTTCGACAACCGCCATTTCTACGCGACTAATCTGACCAACCCTGCATACTACAGTACCTAGAGGTAAAAAATATGCAAAACTTCGGAAAAATGTCATATTGAACGGATTTCGTTCATTTTTGGCAGTATAATAGTAAATGCTTCACAGAAAAGTTTCTATATTGTGGGAAGGCTTGCTAATTTATAGGGAGTGGATGCCACCCCCTCAGGGTGTGGCACTTAAAAAATATATATTTTTATTGGAGCTGAAGTAGAATCAAATTTTAAAAAGAAAAGGTTCTATGCAATTTTTCACATAGTTTCACAATTGATAGTTTTTAAGTTAAAACGACTGCAAAATTGCGATTTCGGCTAAAAAAAAAAAAGTATTTCCAAACGACTTTCGTCAAGTATCTCGAAAAGTATTACTTTATCGAAAAAATGTTGCAGACTAATTACAGAAAGTACAAACTGGGAATTAATTATATTTTTTGTTTATTGATGTAGGATTAATAATTTCGGAGATATTTAAGTTTATATTTGGCATCCAAGTGTTCACAAGATAATTATTTAGAGTGAGAGTTAAATATCGCAGAAACTGTGACACCTACGTCAAGGGTGCTAATAGGTAGAATATTTTGTTATTAATTAAGCTTTCAACTGTTTTTTGATTTGTTTCTGTAGCATAAAAAACAGAAGTTATGACCGAAGCAATGTGCGTCTACACATTTATTTAATAACGACGTCATCATTTTGTTACTGTAATTAGCCAGTAATTAAAAAAAGGAATTTCAAACACTGTTCCTCATTAATATATAGCATGACGTAGATGCTCAAATTTTTTGGTTTGTATACAGCACTTGCTTTAGAAAAAAATGCAGTTTAAACTATAAAGGTATTTTCCATGAAACGTATTTTTTTTTCGTTTTCCAAATATCTCAATAAATGTTAGTTTTATTGAAAAATGGGCAGATACCAAAAATAAAGCTCATAAGCTGATAATGAATTTCGCTTGTTAATTTATTTACATAGATTTAATAGTTTCGGAGATATGAAAGTTTACAAATGGCGTCCGAACGTTTATAAGACGAAAAATGCAGTTTAAATGTTAAATATTTCAGAAATTGTGACACCTACGTCACGCATGCTAAGAAATTAAATTAAAGACAATTAATTGCGATTTCAAATTATTTTTTACTCGTTCTTGTAGCATAAGAAATAAAAAAGTTATGACGGAAAAATGTGCGACTTTTTTTTATATAAAAAGGTCGCCATATTGTTAATCTAATTAGCCAGTAATTTAGAAAAATTATCTCAAATACAGTTTTTCGTTAAGATGTAGCATTACCTAAATGCTTAAATTTTTTTGCTCATTTAAAGCACTTGCTTTAGAAAAAAGTGCATTTTAAACTTTAAATTTAATTTCGGAACACTACCAAATATAAACTTAAATATCTCCGAAATTATTAATCCTACATCAATAAACAAAAAATATAATTAATTTCCAGTTTGTACTTTCTGTAATTGGTCTGTAACATTTTTTCGATAAAGTAATATTTTTCGAGATACTTGACGAAAGCCGTGTGGAAATATCTTTTTTTTTAAGCTAAAATCGCAATTTTGAAGTCGTTATAACTTGAAAACTATCAATTTATGTGAAAAATTGCATAGAACCTTTTCTTCTTAAAATTTGATTCTATTTCAGCTCCAATAAACATATATATTTTTTAAGTGCCACCCCCTGAGAGGGGGTGGGAATCCACCCCCAATAAATTAGCAAGCCCCTGCACAATATAGAAACTTTTCTGTGGATCATTTACTATTATACTGCCAAAAATGAACGAAATCCGTTCAATATGACATTATTCCGAAGTTAAAACCTCTAGTTACTGTAACTACCATGCGAGATGTATTAATTGCGTCCCAATTTCGCATTTAGCGCTGATAAAAACAATCGCTGTTGCCAAACGGTACACTTTAGGAAAAAATATATTGTTTCAAAAACTTTTGTGATTATTAGGCTTTATTTTCTTCGCTGCATGTATGTAAATATTTTCAAAAATAAAAAAGTTTATCGATTGGTGAAGATTTCAATACCTACATAAAATATATATTTTTAGTTTATCTGATTTTTAGAGAAATGAAAGTGCGAATTGTACCCAAACCGTTTATATTGGTAAAAGCGCTACAGTGTGACCTTAAATTTGATTCAAAACAAATTTCGTTACCTTTAATAGTTTTAAAGATATGGCGGTGGAAACGAAAAAAAAACAATTGTCTTTAAAAACACATTTTTTTCACTTTTTATTGATTTAAAAAGTTCCAGACCACAAAAAAATGTCGTAAAATATGATTTCATATGCCTGGTGACATACTCAAACCTAACATGTTTGACCTGGTTCTACGCCAAAAAAAAAAACGACACGATAGACTTACGAAATCGCTGCTCTATATATGCACATTACATTCACAAGCCTAACTGCAAGTTTTACTATTTTTCATTATTTGTATGTATCCAAATTAATAAAATGCACATAAGATAGCAGATAAATTAAATTCATTCACCACCATATAATTATACGAAAAAAACTCAAGACACACTAGCAACAGGTTGCTCCTTCTCTAATTAAAAGGTTAATAAAGGGAGACCGGATGTTGTCTGTGACATATGCCGGCTCCGGCTATACACCACACTATATTAATCTAGATATACCTTTGCTTCCGATCGGTAAGTTTCGTTTGTTTGTGAGAACTTTTGTGGATATTTGTTCTCAGGGTGGTGATGTATATGTATGAGTATTTTATATACCCCTTCCACGCAAGATGTAAGTGCCACCCGAGACTCCACATCTAAGAAGCCGGGTTGCCAAATATTTCAGTGGGATTCTGCAACTTTTTCGTATCAGCGTAATGAATATTAACTAAAACACCATTTACGGTTATCTATTTTATTCATTATTAACTTCTTTTATTGTAAGCAAGTTATTGCTTTCACCTAATAAACTAACATATTAGTTTGTCCATCTACTTTTTGCAAATATAGAGAAATTTTGTAAACTTTCAAATCAAAATATCAATGTTCTCGCAAATATTTTTGTAACAATTGAAAACGATGATGTTGATAAAGATGAAATATTTTAACTTATTTAATCTGCATAATATCACCTACCCTAGTTGGAACCGAAAGACTGATGCTTGCATTTTTTTTTGATAAAAATTTGAACTTAAATAATCATAAAAAAAATACTTCACATTGTCAAATGTTTTCAAAATCAGTTCCAAAACTGTTTTTTATTGTGAAGGCTAGCATTTTTCTGTTAAATTTGAAGACACGTGATGCTCAATATATCGTCCATAAAAATTATTTTTTAGAAACAGAACAGATATCAATATACGGTTTTCATCATTTAAGAGATAATTTATTTGTGAAACAGCGAGTTTTACCCGATTCTTTTATTTTGAAGCACTGTACTATTTACAGGGTATGAAAGGAAAGCGTGTTTTTTTTTACCAAACTATACTTAACTACCGGGATTTCACAAACATTTTTTCAAATTTTCTTTGTCACTGGTTTATGGCGAAAACCCAGTTATTCAAATTTTTGATATCTCGTTTATTTTGTAAGATACCCATTTTTTTTCTAAAAACCAGTAATTTTTGCATTTTTTGCCCGTAAGTCTTATTGTGTTTTGAAGAGTCGATCGTTGTAGGTTATTATAATTCCTTATGATAACTCCTTTAAAACGATAATAATATTACTTTTTTTACATCAATGGAGTATCAAAAATTATTATACGTTCACGGATTTCTGGGTTCTCTAAATGGAATCCCACTTACCTCGGGAATGGTTATAGATGTCAAGTTGAAACTTGGCACACATGTAAAGGGACCGAATGGCCTTGCTGTAGATACAAAGGAATATTTATTTCAAATTTTGTTGGTGTATTTTTCACACAAAAAAATACAAAAATGTACGAACAATTTAATGTATGCCTTTTTAATGGAATACAATGGAATCTAAATATACAATAAAAAAAAATTATTTATCTGTTTTTATAAGCACTATTATTCTTTAAAATGTCAACTAAAGAAAAAACGGATGAACCAAAATTTTTATTATTAATTTAGCAATAAAACTAGAATTAGCAAGGAAAATAATATTTATACACCATGAACTAAAAGTACAAATGTACAAAATGTGCTTATTACTATTATTAATATTAATCTAAAAGAAGCCGCCATAAGGTATTATAATAATCTACAACGATCGGCTCTTATGAAATACAATAAGGCCTAACGCAAAAAAAAAATGGGAAAACGAGAGGATTTTAAAAGAAATCGGTTTCTTATAAAATAAAAGAGATATCAAAAATCTGAGAAATTGTTTTTTTCCCATAATGTTGAGCATCAAAAAAATATAAACGAAAGGAATCTCGGTAATTACAAAGTTTGGTAAAAAAAGGCGTGCTTTTCGTTCACACCCTGTAGATAGTAACGTGCTTCAAAATAAAAGAATCGGTCAAAACTGGCTGTTTCATGCCTGCAGTACACTCTCGCCGAGACCGCTCGGCGAATGTCTCGGCGAGACATTTACCAAGGGACCAGGAAGCACGAGGGCGATGTGTACACTGTCGCCGAGACCGCTCGGCGAATGTCTCTGTTTTTAGTAATGTGAATGAAAGACATGGATATTTTTACAATTAATTAATTTTATTTATTTGCTTTTATCATGATTGGAAAATATTATTTAGGCATTAAGCAAATCACAACTTACCCACTTTTTTATTTATTACGAAATTACCTACTTTCTGTATATTGTTGCCCTAATCTGGGCACGCTAATATACTAATTAGGTAAATATTTAAAAACACTCATTATTGGAGAATCAATCAAAACAACTACTCTTCTAGCTAATACTGACGAAGTATTGAATTACATGACATGATTCCTAGCATTTTAAAGAAAAAAATTATGTTGAAAATAATATTTTCTAATAATGACATGGACGTTGCTGAAATTGCCGCTGCTGCAGCTTATTGTGCGTTTGCATATTTTAATTACGTGCATATATACAAAAAATATAAAATTGAAAATCCTTGGAAACCAAGAAGATGGTGAATGAAAACAATTCATCGAAATAGAACAAGGTGAGTGTTGAAAATTTAAATGTGATTTTAATTATTATTATTTACCTCACTGTATAACAATGAAACATGCCTGAATTAATAAAGGGTGTAGCCGGTTAAGCATATGAAAAATGCCCATAAAGGAAATTACATGAAATGGACATCAAAACAGGGACGCACCCAGAAAATTGCTGAGGGGGGGGCTACTACAAATAATAATAATATGATTAATGAGGGCGGATCCAGAAAGGTTACTGGGAGGGGGCACTAACATTTTCAAGAATATCCCTTCGGACTCCGCGATCACTATTTTTTATCACCTCATGGGGGGAGGTGCAAATAGAAATGAACCCCCCCCCCCCATGAGGCGATACCTCATGGGGGGGGGGGGTGCAAATAGAAATCCGAACATAATTTTTTTCCATCTCGTACAAGAAGTGCTATTAAAAATCTAAAAAAAAAATTTTCCGCGCCTCATGGGGGGGGGGGTGCTATTAAAAATCTGAAAAAATTTTTTCGCCTCGTAAAAAAAGTACAATTAAAAATCCAGACAAGAAACAATGTCGCCTTGACAACGTAACAAATACTTTCCTCGAGGGGGAAAAATGATGCTGACCTCCAGGGGGGGCTTAAGCCCCCCCCTTCAGTGCGCCTCTGCATCAAAATATTCCCTTGACTGTAAAAAAATATTTGTTACAATATTATTCCAGAAATCCAAAGTCGATAAAATTCTCAGAATATGTTAGTTATGAGGTAATCTTTGCAGAACGGCAATCAACCCCCCTCATCTGTAGCCTAATAACCCAGCCAGACCATATTTTTAAAGAAAATTAATAAATTAATAAGCAAATTAGCCTTATAAATGCTTCTATGTATGATGTTTTATGGTACCAGATTTTAGGTTTCTCAGGTTAAGTTTACTTAACTTTTCTCCAAGAAGTATGGTTTCCAAACGTTTTTTTTTGTGTAATGTAGTACAAAAATTATGTTAATAATGCATCATCGGAATGACACAGAATGACTCTCGTCATCAGAATGACCTAATTACTAACAGTATAATAAACTTTCGAATTGATATGAAAATAAATAAATGAAAACAAAATAGAACAAAATTGTAATGTTTAATACCTATTTAAAAAAATGAAATAAAACAAGAAGTTACAAAATCTACTACGTACTACTTATAAAATATTTGGTTAAAAAGTGTGTCAATTTCACCGTTATTTAAAACTTTAAAATATTTTGATGAAATTGGAACCGGTGCATCTTTTAATTTGCTCAAAATTCCAGTGCACTCCAGCTCCTGCCTATCTTCCTTATTGGGCCAAAAGAAAGTTTTATTGTTTCGGGCCATGAACGAAACAAGAATTTTGGTACCAATTTCTGTCTGTCTGTAATGAATTCGTGCACAGAAGACACTGCACTATCACCCACTTTTTGTTCCGTGAATTTTGAACACCCTGTATATGAGTTTGAAATAAAAGTCACTTTTCACGAGAGAAAATAAAATAAGTTTTTATTTTTGTTCACGTTCTCACAATACTTGATTTTTGTTGAATAGAACTTAATTAGAGCGATTAGTTAATTAGTACGATTAATTAGAACGACTAGATAAGCACTAGAGTAAAAATTTGCCTTTGAGTTTTGTCGCGTTTCGACGTAATATTTTTTTCTGCATTCATCTGGAAGATCTTTATGGTCGATAATTTTCAAATTTTTCTTTTCAATTAAGTCGTAAGTTGCAACAAATTTTTAATTAACAATTGCCCTTTTTGCAAAAATTCAGCTCCCCCAGACGAGAGCAAGTGAGAATATACTAGGTGCCCTCGGCCTCGCGGCTTGTGTTCCCTTTAACTCGTGGCTAAAAAACCGACACAAATCGGAGCGTTAACGAGGCGTGGCGAGGCGAAGTGAGGGCGCACGGGGCGATGCGAGCGTAGCAAGTACACTCTCGCCGAGGCGTTGCGAGGGCAGGCGAATGCATTAACGAGACAAGGCGAGGGCGCACGGGGCGATGCGAGAGCAGCAAGTACACTCTTGCGCTCGCCTGCCCTCGCAACGCCTCGGCGAGAGTGTACTGCAGGCATCACAAATAAATTACCTCTTAAATCCTGAAAATCGCACATTGATATTTATTCTTTTTCTTAAAAAATGTTGATTTAAATTCAACCCAAAAATTCGCTTGGGCCGTTTCAATTAGCCAGCAGTTAAGTATCATCCAATCATGCTAATAACAGATCATCAATTAATAGCCAGCAGAAATTGCAATCGGACGTAACCGACTACGAATATCTATTTGATTAACAATTTAGTCGAACATGCCACAATTCACTTTTACGTGGTACAGATGTGGACAGTAATCAGCCTTTTTCTTTAGTGTTAGTACTTTAGTTTTTTTTTGTTAACTGTAACTTAGCTATTTTTACAATATGAGTGTACTTACAATAACTGTAACTGTAACTTTAATTATAGATATATTTTCGTTTATATAGTTATATTTACTTTTTCCATGACTGTCGTATAATCCTTGCCTAATATATTTAAAAATTGACGAATAATGATGGTCATAATTCCAACCTAGCGTATAATGAACATAATCTCATCGTAACACATCTTTGACAAATCAGGAACTAGCAACTTTCATAACCAGCGGGCGAGTGGATTATTTCCAAGGGAGAGTCCATGTTTTCGTGTTTGACGTCTAAAACGTCAAACAAGGATTTACTGTGAACTAACTTAATTTTTTAAACTATATATCATATAGTATTTCGCTTGCTTACACTGGATGTTACATACTCGGATGATTTACGACACTCACCTTCGGCTCGTGTCGCAAATATCACCCTCGTGAGTAATAGCCGTCATTATACGCTAGCTGAGTAATGTACTATTTTATAATTATTTCTTTTGTTTCTCAAGAATCTCTAATTACTTTAAACGACTAATTCGTTTGTCCTACCACTTCTACCTGGAGCTCAATTCTTGAAATTGTAGGAACTGATTCTCTTGAGAAATTGATTCTTGAAGAAATTCGTGAGAAATATGTCTCTTGACATTAATGGAAAAAATCTGATTATTTATTGTTGGATAATTTTCATCTTCAGGCCATAATTTTACAAAATTTGGAAGATGCAGAGGCTGCTGTGGCATATGAAAGTCACCATTTGATTAGAAATCGAAATTTATTTAAGGTTGTCACTGTTTTTAAACATCAAGAACCTAGCGAGTTATCTTTTTGACTGCACTCACTAAGTTTATATGCAAATCTACTAAGGTGCTAGTAGCATTCCATTTTTTTGCAACTCTTAATTACCAAACTTTTATGGCAATATATAGTCATCTCACTTAATGCGGCCAGGCTGGTAATTTAATAGCTGTTGGTTGCAGCCTGGTTTTTATTTCTTATATATCTAAGAGAGGAGTTCGACAAAATATTTCACTAGTAAATAATCTTTAGAAGCATACGTACTAACTGTGCCCATGTCAGGGCCTACTACTGCTGTTTCGATTGTAATGGAGATCAGCCATTAGATGAAGCGTGCCATTTTTGTTGCACGTCGTGGTTTTATAAATCTCGTCATGTAGCAAGAGTGAAAAAGGGTCTTGTTTCAGCCATCTCAGACCAACCTCGCACTGACCAGAGCCAATAGCTAGAACTGCAGTAGTGTGGAGTGGCTGGCACGAGAGCTCCTTTGAGTAGGAACAAGTCTGACTTTTTTTCCTTGCAATCAAACTTTAACGTCTTGTGGCAATATATAGTTATTGCACTTAACGCGGCCAAGCTTATAATTCATAATCCAGCGTTCGGTGGGGAATTAGTCCGGAGAATAGCTGTTGGTTGTAGTCTGATTTTTATTCCTTATATATTTAAGGAGGAGTTCGACAAAATATTTCACTAGTAACCAAACTTCTGTTGACACCAATGTTCATTGCTCATCTATTAGCCAAGCCGCAGCAAGCAGTTGCCTAAATGAGAATTAATTAACCAATAGGTTAATATACTAAAAATATGCTTGAATTCGTTATTTGTTTTATCATAGCTAATATGGAGGAAGGCGGGAGGTGTCCTTATTGGCATCAGGCGAAATAGAGTCAGGATCGATATTTTAGATATATTGCAGTAGTTTAAGCTGTGATAACTGTTTATACATCACATAGAGGAGCATTTTTTGTTGGATTTTTTCTCCCCCGCTCATCAATTTTTTGGAGGAATTATTATTTATTTATTTACAGAGTTGGCTTCTTAAGTTTATGAAGTTGGCAACTTTGAAAAATAACCTCCCAAAAAAGTTGGCTCACTACGCCCCTGACCCCATATAGGGCATAGGTACAACCTTGCACAACATGAAAAGTGTTAATGAGCACTGAGCTATTTAAATATTTGATGTGGCAACATGGCATTTTACACGAAAGTCGACTAATAAAGGAAGATCTGGAAATAGCAGTTTTTAACGTGCTTTTTATATAAAGGAAGTAAGGAAGTAGCCTTCATCTGTATCAATATTTATTATGATTATTAGGTACGATGTAGATATATCTGCGATATTAAAACGCCACCTCAACCTTACGGAAAATATATTTCCCGTTGTTCGTTATTCTCACTACAAATTCATTAACAATAAGTTTGACGGAAAGAGTATTGTTGACAGGTTCTTCAACAGAAAACCTATTATGTTGCATTTCATCCCTGTCGATATTATGTCTCCCTTCCGTTCTCAGACAATTTTGTTTACAGTTATTCATCTGACAAATATTATCATGCTTAAGACTATTTTTTTTTATAAGGATTTATTAAATAATTTCCATCATAAACAAGTATTGAGTCAATAAAAAATGTAATAATAATAGTACATCAGCAATAGCGGGAGTGGTTACAGAATTAGTAGTAGTTGTAATAGCGGCATTGATGACACAAGATGTCAATATATACATTGGAGTAATCAAAAAATGGCTTTGTCCGAAATCCGAAAAAAGTAAGTACGTATTTTTTGGTTTTTCAAAATTTTGATTTCAAATGGTGCCCGAAAACTACCAAAAAATGTAAATTTTTCAGGAAAATTAACCTTTTGAGCACTTTATTCTCATTTTTTCTTCAAAAAATATTACTATTGGTCTAGTGCCATATTTATCAATATTTTTTTAGTCAGTTTTCGATTATTTAAACAAATTCTATTTGTTTTTTCTCGAAAATTCGTCTAAAACCTTGCTTTCTGGGATTGGACTGGCGGTCTATTATTTTTAAATGACATTGATTTATTTTCAAATATTTTCCAATTGTTTAAACAATCAATTATTATTTATTTTCAACTTTTTTCAAATTATGCTAGGAAAGTCAGCTTTCTTTGTAACAGACTCATAATTTTTTGTTTTAGATATCTTGCCTATATTATCTAATAAACCCTCATTTATTTGAAGAAATTCCATTTGTTTAAATTTTTTTTTCTAGAAAATTCGTGAAAAATTTATTTTCAAGTTTTCATCAAATTATGCTAGAAAAGTCAGATTTTCCTGTAATAGAGTCATAATGAAATTTGTATATTAATCAATTTTATGTTTTTCATATCTTAGGTCTACAATTTAAAAAACTATAATTATTAAAACAAAGTAAATGTGTTTAAACAAATCAGGGTTTATTAGATAATATAGGTAAGATATCTAGAACATAAAATATTACAATTATTACAAAAAACCTGACTTTTCTAGCATAATTTAAAAATAGTTGAAAATAAATAATAATTGATTGTTTAAACAATTGAAAAATATTTGAAAATAAATTGATGTCACTTAAAAATAATAGATTGCCAGTCCAATCTCAGAAAACAGGATTTTTGACGAATTTTCGAGAAAAAAATTGATTGGAATTTGTTTAAATAAATGAAAATTGACTATAATATGTTGATAACTGTTCCACTAGACCAATAGTAATAATTTTTTAAGAAAAAACGAGAATAAAGTGCTCAAAAGGGTCAATTATATCTGAAGAATTTACATTTTTTGATTTAAAGGTAGTTTTCTGGACACCGTGTATGTGTGCTAAGGGCGACAAACCCATATATATACATTAAGTTCATCGCTGGATAGTGCTCTTCAAATCCTGTAAGCTTAATGCAAGATTTTTCCTAACCCTGAGCAATTATTCGAAAAATTCCAAAAAGTGATTTCTCTCCATGCAATTTAAATGGGAAACTTCAGTTCTCCATAGGCACCATTTAAAATCAAAATTTCTAAAAACCAAAAAATACGTACTTACTTTTTTCGGATTTGGAAACAAATTGGGGGGATCGAGACCCTCTGTAACAAATTAAGTCATTTTTGGACCACCCTAACATACATAGCCTGGCTGTCAAAAGCAATATGATCTATTTATCGATGTTAATATTATATTATTCAACGAGAGTGCAATTGTTGTAGAACTCTCCAAAATCGTCCTAAGTTGAAGACATAATCAAAATTCGACTTAGGCAAAAATTTCATTTAAAGACATTTTTGGGAGTCTGCAGAGGCGCAGATCAGTCCACAAGGGCCGTTTTGGGTTCTATAAGGCGTTGGAAATGACCAGGTGAAAATTCGAAGAAACACCGAATTTTCACTTAGGAAAAATGTTTTTGGTTCAGAATATGAGAGTAGAAGTATATAATGACAAAGATTTATGAATAATATACTTTTTCAAAGGTACCATAAATTGGACTTTGAAAAATAATATTTTTGGAAGGGCGTCAAAATTTGGCAAAAGAATCGATTTATCGAAAGTACGCCAAAATTTCACTTGCAGACTAATTTTTCAAAACTGCGTTGAAATTTGGCTTGAGAATCGATTTTTCAAAAGTACGCCAAAATTTCACCCGCAGATTAACTTTTCAAAAGTACCTTGAAATTTGGCTTGAAAATCGATTTTTCAAAAGTACGCCAAAATTTCACCCGCGGATTAACTTTTCAAAAGTACCTTGAAATTTGGCTCGAAAATCGATTTTTCAAAAGTACGCTAAAATTGGTCTTAAAATGGATTTTTCAAAAGTACCACAAAGTCAGTTTAAAAAGTACCACGAAAATATACTTTAAATTATTTTTTATTTTTTATTCCTCAACCAAAGACATTGACCTTTGAGGTACGGTCATTGAAAGCCCAATTCTAAAGTATGAGCATAAAATTTTAACGATGCACTGCATCCGAAAGGCAAAATAGAAGATTTTGTCAAAGCCGGCGTAGTGCCGATAAGCAAAAATTGATAAAAATCAATGCACATGTACAAGGCCGGTTTCTCGCATGGAAAGAGTTTGGATTAACTCAGCGGCTCGCAATTTGGTCGAGCGCGTTGAGTGGTCCAGACAAAGCAATAGTAGAAAAGCCAATAACAAGGCTTTTCAAATGACAAAGTTATAGAGGAAAACGCCTTGTGCATAAAAATCCAAAAATTCAATTTTGCCTAAAAGTCGCTCGAAGGTGAGACGCTGCCAAATCGATAATATTGAACGACTGTGATAAGGGTTAGTAAGTCGTGGACTGATCGAACGCCACTCAACTTATGCAGTAATAAGTCCTCTGAATGTGTTTGAGTACGTGAATCTCCACGATACAAGAACTTTAAAGCTAAGTAGTCTCTAGCGAAACTAAATTCATTTAGTAAAACTTTTTTAAGTTAATTTCAGTCAGCCTTAATTATTCATTTACCCAGAGTCTGAAATGATTCTAAAAGCTCGCATTTTGATTCTGAGAAGGTATGTATGAATCTTTTCTACCTAATCGATCGTTAGCGTGAGCGCTCGCGCTTGTATGGTCTGAAAGTCACTACCTTGATTGGGGAAGGCACGATTCTTATCTTGAGAATTTTGTATAACCAATTCTGTTAAATAAACGGATTCTTTGAACTATTGTTTCTTAATTGATCTTGAGGCCTGTTGACGGTCTATAATCCCTGGAACTTTCGTATAGAAAACCGGATGTGTCGAGTTAATTCGCATTAACGTTCGACCTTCTGGTTGCTTTACGAAGGTTTGATAGGGATTTTTGTATGCGTTTTTTGAGAAATATATTCCGTTATTAATGGACCAAAACGTGATTTCCGCGTACCAAAACCCTCCGCAGAGAAATTCTTCGGTTGGGATTTTTTTGTGCAAAAATTCAGGAAATTAAGAGGTGCCTAAACCCCTAACGAGGGAATTCAGATCCAGAGAGAGCGTAGTTTCCGATCTGTGGTAGTGCAGCCTTGGTCCATTACTCGGCTACCGAAGTGCATCTTATCTCGAACCCGCCTGGGAGGTAGAAGAACGGGGTAATACGCGACTGGCGCCCCCTGAGAAATAAATTGGTGTCGCGTCATTTTGACGCCCGGTAGTGCGTTCTTTACACAATGATGGCTATTATTCAAGAGGATGATGTTTACGGCTCGAGCCGAAGGCGAGTGTCCTAATTCATCAGAGTGAGTAGAAGCTATTACACGTGAGTAGAATATTATACTTTTACTTCCACGTCCAGTGGAAGTATAATAACGACAAAAAAATTTTTTAAAATTTTTATTGTCCAAATAGGCTTAAAATGTCATGAAACGTCGAGATTTTAAGTCTGAGCGAAAACAAAATTTCTGTCTGTCTGTCGGTCTGTCGGTCTGTCTGTCTGTAACTTTTTTTTGTGCGCACGTTTACTCTGGAACCGTTTAAGATATTGACTTGAAATTTGGTACACATATGTACTTTAACGGGATCTAGAACTAGATTATATTTTCATCTTCTTCCGTCGAAGGGTTGAGGGGTAAATTGGGGTAAATTTGGGGTAAATGGGTAAATCAAGCAGGTAAGTGTCCATGATTTTGGTATTTAGTATATATAAGAGAAGCTAAGGTCTCAAAAAAATTTTTGGCAATAGCCACCCCCATTACCACCCCCACCTCCTTATTAAAGGGGATGAAAAAAAAATTGTGATTTAGTGTATGTACAGGAACCAGAAACCTCAAAATATTTTTTTTACTTCATCCACCCCCCTTTACCACCCCCCTATCACCATCACCACCCCCAGCGGTTTTTCTAAGACTACTCAACAGGAAGTAGCAATTTAAGGTAAATTTGCCGAAAATAATAATTGTGACAAATGGCAGTATTTATAGGAGAAAAATGCGAAGACGCACATTCACATAAAAAGTTTGACGCCATTTTTAAACATCCGGAAAAAACAAAAGGTTACGGATATTTTAAAAACACTCGATTGTTCCTTAGTTTATGAACTTTTTCTCGGAGATTTTTATTTTTGAGTTAGAAGTTATACCTTTTGATTTATTCGACAAAAACCTTTTTGTAATTTACCCACCACCCCAACCCCCACTACCGATGTGGCATATCGTTTTATAGGTTTTTAGGGTAGGCGATTTCAAATATAATGTTATTAAAGTTACTTCGGGTAGTATGGATGCGCAGGAGGTTTCCCCGAGTATTATGAATGCGCAGTGGCTTTCCTTGAGTACCATCGATGCGCAGTAGATTACCTCTAGTGGTATGGATGCGCAGTGGCTTTTCTAGAGTACTACAGATGCGCAGTGGGTTACGTCAAGTAGTATGGGTGCGCAGTGGGTTTCCTCGAGTCAAATGGATGCGCAGTGGGTTACTTCAAGTAATATGAATGCGCAGTAGGTTTACCCGAGTATTATGGATGCGCAGTGGCTTTCCTTGAGTACCATTGATGCGCTGTAGGTTACCACGAGTGTATAGATGAGCAGTGGTATGGATGCGGTATAGTATGGATGCGCAGTGGGTTTCATCAAGAAGTATGAATGCGTAGTGGCTTTCCTCTAGTAAATTGGATACACAGTGGGTTACCTCGAGTAGTATAGATGCGTAGTAGATTTCATTAAAGAAAATGCTTGAAGTAGAGGCTTTACTTCTATCGTGTAGTCCACGGCACAAAATGATTTTTTATATCTTTGTCATGCTATTTTCTGCGCATTACTTCCACATCCAGTTGAAGTATACTAACGCAAGAAACATTTTTGAAAATTTTCATTGTACAAATTGGCTTAGAATGTCATGAAACCTCAATATTTTGAGTTTAAGTTTAAGTTTGCATAAAATAAACTGGTCGGTCTGTCTGTTAATCTTGTACCTTTTTGGTGCCCACGATTACTCTGGGACCGTTTAAGATATTGACTTAAAATATAATAATAATAATAATAATATGCCTTTATTTTATCCTCGGCGGAGTTTAGCTAATAGCTATTCAGACTCAACCGAGCTTAACAAATACACATGATATAAATTACAACAAAAAATCTTACTATCTAGAGCTAATTGAAAACATTGCAAAAATTACATCTAGATTAATTGAGTTTCTATAAAATAAAACTAATCTAATTAAAATTTTAAAAATATGTATATATATATGATAGTTGGTTACTGATCACGATTTGAAGGTGTAATTCAATGCAGGTCGGGGTATTTGCCCGCTGAGTAGTTGTTTCCTTCAAATCCGATTTCATAAACAGTGAGTATAGCCCACTAAGGCTAGAGGTCGCCGCTCTTGGTACTTGCAAAATAGCAAGTCGCTATACGTCAGTGACATTTGTCCGACGTATAGTAGCATCTGACCATATGAGAGTTTACCTCTCACCGTCACTCCATTTGATTCAGTTTGTATAAGACTAGCAAGTTGACCACTATCATTTGTCTGTTCCATGACCTATGGCATACTGATGAGAACATAATAAGTTCGAAACCGGTCTATGTCTGGTTAGGAACAGACAAATGATAGTTGGTTACTGATCACGATTTGAAGGTGTAATTCAATGCAGGTCGGGGTATTTGCCCGCTGAGTAGTTGTTTCCTTCAAATCCGATTTCATATATATATATATATATATATATATATATATATATATATATATATATATATATTAATACTAATGTATATAATGTATGTATATATACAAAAACAAAAGAAGTACGTACAAAGAGAAAATGAAATAATTGCCTCGTTTACTGTTTTTGTAATTAAAAGTTTTTGCAGATAACTGACTATTTTTTAGGGTGATTGGAAAATTATTAAAAACATTGGCTGCAGAATATGAGAAAGATCGTCTATAAAGTGATGTTTTATGTTTTGGTGTATTTAAATTGTAATTGGTTCTTAAATTGGTATTATGAAGTGTATGTCTAAATTCAATTTTTTCTTTAAGATAACATTGTAGTACATACGGCTGATTAACCTTGGGCAAGGGAAGTACTACAGCTTTCTTCCATGCCCCTGGAAAGTTTCCACTAGCAATGCAAAAATTAAATATATGACAAAGGTGTGGAACAATGAAAGGACAACAGATATTTAACATTTGACGAGTTAATCCTTCATATTCAGAACAGTTCGACTTTAAACTTTTTAAAGCAATGAATATATCATTTTCGGTTATCTCATAAAATGTAAAAAAAACTATCACCGAGCATGCTGTCATTATATTTGTTAATAGTCTCTAATGAAATTGGTAGATTAAAGTTCATACCAGAGGCAAAAAAGTTATTTATTTGTTCTACATCACTCAATTTTTTGTGGTAGGTCTAAATTTCTAGCTTTAGAATGAATATTAAGTCGGTCAAGAGTATTCCATATTTGTTTTGAATCGCCTGTTTTACAAATACTGTTTAGGTAAGCCAGCTTTTCTTGCCTGATAGCATTAACAACATAATTCCTCATGGTTTTATAAGCTTCCCAATCATTTGGTAGTTTGGTTTTCTTATATTTAGTTAGTAATTTATTACGTTCCCGAATCATGATTTTGATAACATCGGTTATCCACGGAGCTTTAGGTTTGCTTATTTTAACTGTTGTGATGGGTGCGTGTATATCAAAAGAATTCATGATATTTTGTGTTAAAATATATGGCACACGTATATATTTTAACGAGATCTAAAATTAGATTATATATTGATCTTATTCTGTAGCAGAGTTGAAGGGAAAATTGAGGTAAATGGGGTAAATTGGTAAATCAAGCAATTAAGAGTGCATGAAATTGGTATTTAGTAAATATAAGAGGAGCTAAGGTCTCAAAAACATTTTTGACAATAGCCACCTCCATTACCACCCCCACCCCATTATTAAAGGGGGTGAAAAAACATTGTGATTTAGCGTGTGCACAAGAATAGGTCATCAAGAATATTTTTCACTTCATTCACCCCCACCACCACCACCACCTACTACTGATGAGGCATACCATTTTATGGGTTTTTGGGGTACATGATTTCAAATATTATACTATTAAAGTTCCATAAACAATTACTTCCACTTAGTGGAGTGCAAATATAGTATTTTCATTGTAAGAGACTCAGATAGGAAGTCTGGATGTGGAAGTAGTGATTCCCTAGGCAGCGGTTTTAATATATGAGTTGAAGGACCATACGATGTCACTATAGCAAGAGGATGCACTTCGTGAATCGCAATGGCGAAATCGAAAATTCGAGCGTATAGGAGCGTACGAATTAAGACACTTTTTGACTTTCTGCGAAGTCGATGACCTACTTATTACGACAGATTGAATTGAGTTACGACACTCGCGATGTTTTTGAACTTTAAATCGTCTTTTGTGTTATTTCACAAAAACTGTTGAGTAATGAATATCTCTTGTGATTGGTCCTAGCCCACTGAATAATGAATTATTATCCACAATCGTGAGTAACGAACCCCATTACTTGTTCAGAAACGTATCGATAATAAATGAATTACTCAATAGTCGTAGAAAAAATAATTAGAACCGTATTTGAAATATATATTTTCAAAGCTGCTTGAATAAGGTTGTCATATGGTACACAGTCTAGGCATGTTACAAATCTTAATTCGTACTGAATTGAAGTTAATGGAAATTAGTAAGTAAACTGATTATCCAAAGAGATCATCCAAGTAGCATAGGACAAGTCAGAATAGACAATCAAACTGCAAAAAGTACAAAATACAATGTTTAACATATGAGCCTGAAATTGATTTATTATCTATACCATGATACGTCATAAGTACAACATCTGGTTTGTTTTAATCTGTGGTAGTGGCAGGGATACTCCCCATATACCTTTTAATAGACAAAAGGAGAGGATTCTATGAAAGAGAAGACCGGGGTACGCTACAAGCCAAGAAAGAGGAGAGACAGATCAGCCTGGAGAGATGGCGCAGAGGACGCACACGCTAGAAGAAAGAAGTAGTTCAGTGAACAATTGTACTCATATGCGATGTAAAGAGATGGGTTAAGTGTCGACATAGACATTCAGACTACTTTACAACTCAAGTATTGACGACACGAATCTTTCAAGGTGTATACACACAGGATAGGCAAAGTAGTAGAGGAAATATGTGCATGCTGCGAACACAGAGCTACTGTGTTTACACAAAATATGTTCGAATGCATTAGATGGGAAGCCGAAAGACAGAGGATAAATCTCAAACAAGAAATCATACTAAACGAGAACATCATAGAAGAAATATGGAGAATGACGAAAAATGAAGCTTGATAGAAAAGAAATGCAATCCAAAGAGCAGGAGGAGGGAGAGATGGAAAGGAGGCAGGATAACTAAGGCAGAATCTTCCACATCCAGATAAATGCTGCAAAGCGATTCCGGTGTGTGAGAGTGAAGAGGTGGGGGTTTTAATGGGTAAATATCCCACGCTACCACGAACCGTGGTGTCTTTTGAAGATTTTCCCCTACCAAAAAAAAGGACTCTGAGGCCTAAAGAAATGTACATTAGCAAGTCTCCTTTATGCGTCTTTGTGCATGATATTTCTATCACGCCTTTTGCTCAACCTTTACGTTGTTGATCTTGCCATTTATATGCTTCGTTGAATCTGATATTTGCAGTTGCCGGTATTGTCCACAAGGGCTTATGAATAATGAGTGGGTGGTTTTCATTTGTTCCGTCTATAATCATGATTTTCGTTTTGTTGTATATCTAAACCGTAATCAGAGTGTTATTGTTTGGTAGTATCATATGCAAATCTTAAGTTAGAAATACTCGTTCCCCCTATAGCTACTTTACCCTGCCAGTTGAAGGACAATTTTGGTCAACTTTTAAAAATTCCCTTTCTGCTGCATAGGCAGCGCGGGAGCCAGGAGGCTCTTTTGAAAACTCACCGTTACAAGTATTTTCTGTGTTGATTAATTATATCGAATTTAAATCACGACAAAATGGACTTCTGTCATATGTCAACTCGTCAGTTTGACCATAGTTTTAGATATAAAAAACAAAGAAATTATGCCATTGTTACAACTTACTTTTTCTGTGCGAAGTTCATACTTGGCAAGTAGATAACACTATTAAAAAGAAAAAAAAGCTATACATTTTTTAAGGAAATATTTACCATAGGCGTCACAATTAAAAACTACAAAAATGGCATCCACAGTGCACAAGTCCTCTGCAAGAGCTAGGTAAAGCCAGCCGACTTTTTTACCACCGTCACTTTTCTTGTAAGCACGATAACTTAAGAAAGAAAAGTCCGATTGTATTGAAATTTTGAATGTAATTTAGTGTTAGCTAGAGGAAAAAACCCTATTGTTTTTGAAGAAAATCAATCAGTAAATAAGAAAGTTATTTACAAGAAAACGCGAAGAGTATCCTATAGAATGTGTAACAATTATATAAAAAGCTCAGTAAATTGACGAAGAGTACATTTTTAGCTCGTTTTATTTATTTCAGACATAAAAGTTGTACTTATCTTGTAACAATGACATGATTCCACTGATTTTCAAATGGTGATCATAACTAACTAGGGTGGGGGTTTTAATGGGTAAATATCCCACGCTACCACGAACCGTGGTGTCTTTTGAAGATTTTCCCCTACCAAAAAAAAGGACTCTGAGGCCTAAAGAAATGTACATTAGCAAGTCTCCTTTATGCGTCTTTGTGCATGATATTTCTATCACGCCTTTTGCTCAACCTTTACGTTGTTGATCTTGCCATTTATATGCTTCGTTGAATCTGATATTTGCAGTTGCCGGTATTGTCCACAAGGGCTTATGAATAATGAGTGGGTGGTTTTCATTTGTTCCGTCTATAATCATGATTTTCGTTTTGTTGTATATCTAAACCGTAATCAGAGTGTTATTGTTTGGTAGTATCATATGCAAATCTTAAGTTAGAAATACTCGTTCCCCCTATAGCTACTTTACCCTGCCAGTTGAAGGACAATTTTGGTCAACTTTTAAAAATTCCCTTTCTGCTGCATAGGCAGCGCGGGAGCCAGGAGGCTCTTTTGAAAACTCACCGTTACAAGTATTTTCTGTGTTGATTAATTATATCGAATTTAAATCACGACAAAATGGACTTCTGTCATATGTCAACTCGTCAGTTTGACCATAGTTTTAGATATAAAAAACAAAGAAATTATGCCATTGTTACAACTTACTTTTTCTGTGCGAAGTTCATACTTGGCAAGTAGATAACACTATTAAAAAGAAAAAAAAGCTATACATTTTTTAAGGAAATATTTACCATAGGCGTCACAATTAAAAACTACAAAAATGGCATCCACAGTGCACAAGTCCTCTGCAAGAGCTAGGTAAAGCCAGCCGACTTTTTTACCACCGTCACTTTTCTTGTAAGCACGATAACTTAAGAAAGAAAAGTCCGATTGTATTGAAATTTTGAATGTAATTTAGTGTTAGCTAGAGGAAAAAACCCTATTGTTTTTGAAGAAAATCAATCAGTAAATAAGAAAGTTATTTACAAGAAAACGCGAAGAGTATCCTATAGAATGTGTAACAATTATATAAAAAGCTCAGTAAATTGACGAAGAGTACATTTTTAGCTCGTTTTATTTATTTCAGACATAAAAGTTGTACTTATCTTGTAACAATGACATGATTCCACTGATTTTCAAATGGTGATCATAACTAACTGAAGGTGCTCCACCAGAAATAGATTTTGTGAATTATCATCCATAAAACGATAAAAATATCTCATACTATATGAAACGATACGATGAAAAAGCCACCTACCTCCAGCAATAAAAACAGTTCTAATTCATAAAAAGGAAGTATAAAATGTTCGATATATTAAACATTGTTCTCCTTTGAATTATTTAATTCTTCCACACGTATTTGATGATGACTGTAAGTAGTTCTGACTCCGTTCGTCATGTCCTGCCCTTCAACAACAACACACCAATCGACAAAAATCAAAAATAAATTTTTGTTTTGCCATGTTCTTTTATATGAGCCTAATCAGAAATTATTTAAACAGGTGAGAGTAAACAAACGAATAGATTGTCATTTACGTACAATTTCATTAGTTTGACATTTTGACAGAACTAAGACGCCACCAAAGCACACTTTTCCATAAATACAATTTTTCCTCTTTAAATTGGGTTTGTTTTCAAAGAATTTTTGAGATCTCTGCAGCAGTTTTCTCGAAAACGGTTGGAATTTTCAAGTTCTATCAAGTATACCTTTTTTACGTAAAAATTCCTCCTGCAAAAGTGCCACTACGATTCGTAAAAAAAAGGCTCACGAGACGCCTTCCACGGGTTAGCGTAGTGTAATACATAAATTATTGATTCTTAGCTTAAAAAATGTTTCCTTACCGAATTGGGGGAAGATCGGTCAAGACTGTCAAGAGGTAGTTGAGATATTGCAAAAAAAGAAAAAAATCACATCAGCAACAATTTACTGAAGCATGTTTGGTTATATCCTCATAATTTGGTCCAAAGAATCTACCCTCGAACTATGGCCTGTTATTATTAATGGTTCACTCTGCATATCGATGCAGTGGTTGCTAACAACCCCTCGTATGTATGTTGAGAAAACAGGGCATTGTACTCTTTTGTATCTACTTATTACGGGTTTTATGGTAAAAGTCATAATCTCAAGGAAAAGTAAAAGTTACTTACAAATTTAAAAGTATGCCTGACACGTTTCGGCAGGCTCCAATAAAATATCGCCATAACGACACTAATATAACCGAAGAATAATTTACAAATAAGTGCTATAAAATATAATAAAACCAACATTATCCCGTTCGTGTGCCGTTCGCCTGGCATCTCTTACCTGACTTATTGAACGATGAAGGACAATCTCAAGGTCCTAAAGAGCGTGGTGCCCATTTTATTACTTTTATTCTCTCAAGTTTGGCCCTTTCCCTTTCGGAACTACTTCAATAACCTGGCTAGATGTTCTGTTCACAAAAGGGCCTTGATCACTCATTCGAGCGTAGTAATTGCTAGGCGGTATTATTAGCGGCACAGCTTTGAATTTTTTTATCACCGAAAACAATTTTTATTCCCACAATATAATAATAAAAGGCATACCAAAAATATTTTGGAAAAGCCGCCGGGTCGAGATCCATTTTTTCATTTAAGACGGATTATTTTTTAATATTTTTTATACATTATAAAATTTTATTATAATACAGTTGTGTCTTCGTCCATAATAATAACTAGAGGTACTGAAAGATAATTTAGAATATTTATTTCGTTTAGTGTGATCTATTCCTTTTGCCTGTATATTTTCCTTCTGTTCTAGAAATTTCAGCAAAACGATGTGATATTTCTATTCATAACTTAAAAGATCCGTGCTTATTATAACTACCTGATTTAATCAAACAGATTTTGACAATTACAATATACATAACCGTACAAAAGTGTTTAATAATCATCGTAGAAAAAAAATCGACTCGTAATGTAATACGCTGAAATCAAGTAGAAAATGGATGTGTGCGTGTATGTGTGCCTGTATATGCATGTGTGTGTAGATCGTTTCTTGTGAATACGAGAACCTCTGTTAGATTTCTCTGGAACACGAACATTATTTGTATTTTACTAATAGTAGAATGCTGAAGAATATTTAAAACTGGGCTACATCATACATCTAAATATGGGTTGATCGTCAAGTTGTATAAACTGCCATTTTTATATAAAATGTATTTTATTATCATTTTAAAGCAAAATTTGTTTTCGATCAAGGACACAAAAATACGAGAATGTACAAGATATCGGTACTACAATATACAGTTTTTCTTTCCCTTTCGAACGATCATAGATTAGGAGATATATCAATTGAACATTAGTCCAGTCAACGGTAATAAAAAAAAACTGAAAAAAGATTAGAGTAGGAAGTTACGGACCCCGATAACTTGTAGAATTAGGTCAAAAATTAAAAAAAAAAGAATGTTTTTACCTTTTTTGGCCCAATATAAAATGTTTTTACTTTTGTGAATTTTTTTAAAAAATTCATATTTTTTTAAGATATGGCCACTCGAAAATTCTTAAAAGTGCGGGAGGGGAAATGTAAAGTTGAAAAAAAAATCTGAAAAAATTCAGGTGAATGTACCATCGAAACACAAGACTTTATTTATTTGCAACTTTTCTGTAAATTGCCTTTTCTTTCGAGTGGCCATATCTCGAAAAATATGCATTTTTCGAAAAAATTCACAAGAGTAAAAACATCTTATTTTGGGCCAAAAAAGATACATACATTGTTTTCGGCACGGGTTAAATTTAATCAATTGCGCTGAAATTTGCAGGAATTTATTTTTTCATGGTAAAGAACCATTTTAGAGGTTAGCATATGAAAATTTCCGACTTTCACAAATAAGAGCCACCTAATGGGCCTGCCAGTAATGCCAGTATGTTTGAAGAATCCACAATAAAAAAAGTTGGTAATCAATCAGGTCCATTAGTAAATTCTGATTTAATGTGTTTGAAAGCTTGGACGACATAACTTTCTATAATATTTAAAACGATGTGCTACTTCAGCTCCCTCGCAATTAAAATTTTTGGGGGGTCGGTTTTACCACCGCTTAAGAGTTTAAGCACGCCTGTTTCATTTTAGGTGGGCCACCCTGTGTAGCAGAATATAGCATTTCTAAAGAGTATGAGCGGGTAGTAATGTAAAAAGTTCTCCCGCGCCTACTGAACTAAAATGGCTTCCATAAGATGTCTCGTATGCTGACTGTCTTGTGTACGAAGTTTTAAGCTCGTGGACTCTGCATGGGGTGGAAAAAAAATAATTTACCCCTAAATGTTTTATTTTTTTCTCACCTCCTATTTGACGCATCGCTTTGTAATTTGGCACAAATAATATTAGTGTTAGGATAGTTTATTTTAAAAAATATTACTCTTCTACGATGATTTTATGCATTAAAAAAAAAATTAATATATTTTTTCAATGGCCTGAAGGGCGAATGACTACCTTGTTTGACACTATTACCATATTTTGATATAATATGTATTTAAACTATAACTATAACATATAACAGTTACAGTTTTATTAGGGCCAGTTGTACGAACTAAGTTGAGCCAAGCTCAGCTTGAACCAAGATCAAAAACCTTGGCTTTTGATCTTGGTTTAAGCTGAACTTGGCTCATCTTAGTTCGTACAACTGGCCCTTAATGTGGTGGAACAGGATAAAAATAAATAAAAATTATCTGAACTTGCAATATTAAGAGTATATTATTTAATATTTAGACAGGTAATCATATAATTCATTCATGTTTAGTTATTTCACTTCAGATAAGACATCGCAAAGAAAAAGAAGAACAAAAAAAGCGACGTCAAGAAGAAAAAGAAGAGCAAGAAAGAAGACGTCAAGAGGAGAAAGAAGAACAAGAAAGACAACGCCAAGAAGAAAAAAAGGAACAAGAAAGACGCCGGGAAGAACTGAGGAAAATCCTTAGCGATCAAATGAAAATCCAACAAGGCGCTATGAATTCAATCACTAACGAAATCAAAGAAGAAACAAGGTCGAAGATAAAGTAGGTGTGGTCAAGACAGAAGTCAGTCAAGTCAAAGGGGAAGTAAGCAACATCAAAGAAAAGATGAGTGAGGTCGAAGGAAAAGTGGAGCGCCTTAAGCGACAATTGAGAGAGAAAGGAAGCCAGCTGGTAGCATCATCAGGTCCTCGTTTAAAATCTCCCTCATTTGACGGCCAAAGTTCATGGACAACGTACAAGAGACAATTTGAGGCGGCTGCAAGTGCAAATAACTGGGATAACGAGGAAAAGGCTGCGGCATTAGTTCTGGCGCTAAGGGGCCAAGCCTCAGAGTTACTTCAGACCATCCCGGTGGAGAAACAAAAGAACTTCAAAGTCTTGGAAGCTGCATTAGACTTGAGATATGGCGACCAACATCTTGCCCAAGTATACCAGGCTCAGCTAAAATCACGGACACAAAAGGCTGGGGAAAGTTTACAAGAATTCGAAGCTGCAATAGGGAGACTGGCACACCTGGCGTATCCGAGTGCACCTAGAGAATTTCAGGAACAATTAGCCGTGGGGGCCTTTTTAGATGGCATAAGGGACGAGGAGGTCAGGCGAGTTCTGAGGCTGACGAGACACCAAAGTAGTAGCGAAGCTATGGTGCGTGCACTTGAAGTAGAAGCCACTTATAGGGATACTCCACGGTCGAGAGTGCGAACCGTGACAGTTGAAGAGGCACTAAAAATACGAAATAAGCCATTTTTCAATTGGCTGCCGGACCGCTGGCTACTCACGCCCCCGCTCTGCCGTAGCCGCATCTGTCTTACAAATCTCCGCAGCTCCATCTCATACTGTTACGCTCTCATATATAGTATCTTATCTCTTAGATAGTAGTTAGTGTTATGCATGAAATGAAAGGTTCTACAACTGATAGCAATAGTTCTGAGAGCAAAATCAGCTCACTTAATTTAAAACGCAAAAACAGTAACAATGTATAATATGTAAAAAAACCGGAGGTACTAAAGTCGAATCAACCAATAAAACTTTCTTTACTGCCACAGTTAGATGAGGAAAGTGACTTGGATAAATAATTTTGTTTTTATGAGTTATCATGTTCCTAATGGTTAATAAAATAAGTCTTATAGATGTTCGTATGTAATAATAATAACAGACCGTCTAATGCTCTAAGTAGTGATAGGCGATATATCACGAACTGTGAATTAATCACTGTTATTAAGAAATCACAGGTAACGACTGTTAGTAAAGTTGGCAGAAAAGCGTGACGTGATCACGACTTTCCTTCCGTATTTCGTTCCCTTGCCTGATTCAACCAAGACCAATATAATAATTAACAATTTCTCCCGTACGTCGTATTATGAAAGTCGTGATCACATCACGTTTTAAATTCACCGATATAAGAAAATCACAGTAACGATTTACGTTGTGATTGAAAAATCACGATATCGCCCATCACTAGCTCTAAGTGAATCCCATTACGACCACAAAGCCTTCAATCCTACTCCTTTGTTTGAAACATCTTTCCATTCTGGCCGGGTTCCCCCTACTTTTTTTCATTTTTGACCTAATTCTACAAGTTACGGAATCCGTGATAAAAGAGGTTGTTTTCTACCCCTTCCGATCATTTCCTATTCTAATATTTTTTCAATTTTTTTATTAACGTCAGTACAAACACATTGTACAAAGTTTCATTAAAATCCATTCACTAGCACTCAAGTTAGAGATTTTGGTCATTTTAGCGCTCCGTTGACTGGACTATATGTTATTGAAATATTTTTAATAAAAGTATTACATTTTTATTATTATTACGAAGTAAAGTTGCACTTCGGCGTTGCCAAATGAAAACTTTCACTCTCATGGCGACGCATATGTTCAATATTATATTAAATTTTGAACATATGCAAAATAACATGGTGAAATACCTTCTGTTGAAACTGGGCCACATCCGTCATACAGGGTGATCACTAGAGGCGTGCAAAGAGTTATGTTTCCTATAAACATATAAACATATATTTTATTATAAACACAAAAATACGAAGCTGATGCTAAAACTGAAATATATAATATATTTCAAAAGAAATTTGCTATACAGTATCATGGGAGAAAAAAATTAACAAAAGACTATAAATACAGAATGAAGTTTTGTGTAAATACTTTTACAGATTTTTTCATTAAACACACAAAAATACAAGGACATATCGAAACTGAAACTCTAGTGTGTCTCTCAGATTCGAACAGACTTAAATTAGACACAGATTAGGTCATAGATCAATTTTACTTTAAAATGGTATTTCTAATTTTAGAGCAATATATCACCATGTCTTTTGATGCGAAGATACACAAGATACTGAAACTGTTATATACAGTGTGTCTCTCAGGATCGAACTTTACTAACTTTGGGTAGATTAAGAAATACGTCAATTTTACTTTAAAATTTTAGGTGTGTTAATAAGATATACGAAACGAATGAAGGTTGCAGTTGAATGGTATCGACTGCGACTACCTTTTTTTAATTTCAAATTCGAAGCATACGCAAAATAGCGTGGTAGAATAATTCTTATTGACATTGAACCATATTTATCATACATGGCTATCGCCAGGAACCTGCAAGCAGTCATTTTTTATATAAAATATATTTTATTATATTTTTAGAGCAAAATGTTACTAAGGTCTTTGATTAAGCACACAAAAGTACGAGGATGTACCCAGATTAGGTCATATCTCAATTTTAAATTGTTATTTTACTTTATACGGTAGAGACAGAGAGTAATGAATCACTCAGGAAAAGACGAGTCATGAGCGTATGACTTTTTCTCTTAAAATTCATGGAAAGTATACCGAGAGATGTAAATAAATTCATTGTATATGAAAGAAAAACCTCTGTTGTTTAAATTATCCAATTTTTCCAGGTCCTAGTCTCGCTCCGATGAAATTAAGTGATTATTGACATCATGAAATTACTCTTGTCTTGTCTTGTCTTGTCTTAGTGGTTGGTCTATATTCCCTGTTAGTTGCTTGGGTATTTACCATTGTTGGTGCGTCGAATGTAGTGTTCAAATGTTTTAGTGCTTGTTGAAATTATTTCATAGTGTCACACCAAACCTTTCAAAACTTTTGTTTTCTCAAATTCAGTGGTTATTACTTCTGACAAAAATATTATTTAGCGTTGTCTGGTTGCATCTCCGATTGTGTAAAGTTACCTATTATAATTAATTTACAAGAGAATGTTGGTATAACAATTACAGGATTACTAAATTCCCACAAGGAAAATCAATGGTTAGTAATATATGAGTATTTTATGAACAGATGTAAGATTTAACATTTATTATGAATCAAATTAAAATAGAATGGAAGGGAAACAATATTTTTCCTTCCTTAGTAACAGGCGTTATACAGAAGACGCTATAGTAAAGAATGTTGAGGATAACGTGTGACCATTGAATGCAGAAGGGGACTATTTTCAAGGATTATGTATTTTCTTATTATATTGGCCCACAAAAGGCACGAGGCAGATGCAAGAAATAATGTATACGGCACACATACAATCAAAAATTTATATTAAAGATTCATTTAAAAATTTAATTTTAAAACACAATAAGCATGCATTATATAGGACGACTATTAAATTTTTTAAAAATAATCATTGTTCAAGCTAATGCATTCAATTTGGGTTATAACCAAAGGTCGAATATTCCAAGATCACAGGAAGTGTACATTGTAGTGGGAGTATATCCGTCTTTTTTCTAACAATTTATCTGTTTGCCTTCTTACACTAGTTTATCTAAGGATACTTTTATAAAATTACATTTGCCGAATCTGTATAAATAAATATGTAATTTCTGTTATTTTGTTCTTCCTTAGAACTCTCAATATTTTCAGGTTTGTTTAATAACACCAAATCCAGAAAATTTAATTTTAGAAACGGTGTCTGTGCCTAAAATGTATAAAAAATCTAAGTAATTTTTTAAAGCTTTGTATGCATTATTCATTAGTTATATTTCACAATCTCCCCCTCATGATTACATAAATATGAGTGATCGAGTTACAATGTTTATATGAGTTTTTCCCTTTATTCCCTTGCACACACCTTACTGCTCGAATTCTGCGTTGTCGTTCTTTTTCTTGAGTCACGTGAGACACACATGTATATTGAGTTAGTGTAACTTGAATAGTCTATATAGTTTGTAATCAATTTAAACTGTGAAAAGTAAGAAAGCCTAAATGAAAAATTAGAAAAGCTTCGGGTCCAAATTAGGAGCATATTTTATTCGTCGTACTTAGTAAAATATGACATGAAATAGACAACAAATATGTTAAGTTAATCTGTAAGGAGTTGGGGATGTTAAGTATAGATTTATTTTCATCGATCTTAGTGCTAAACGCAAAATATAAGCGTGTATCTCAAGGTTTTTTTTTTTAACTATTTATCGTCGGCCTATTTCCGCTACCAGGGCCTATCACCGACGCCAGGAGACGAGCTACCCCCAACCTGGAAATTTTGCCGAACCTCTTCCCTTAAGAAGAGTAGGGATGTTTTACTTGCCTAACATTTAATAGACAAGGGACCGCCTGCTTTACATCCCCTCCCAAGGATGGTATATCCACTACGTAATCCTCGTCTGAAATTACGTAACTTCCGAGTATACACTGATATACAAGCCTCTAGAAGGTGGGACGAGAACGCTGTATTTCCCAAGATGGGAGCCCATCCAAGTATTAACAGCGCTCGACGTTGCTTCAACGGAATATCGACTGATATTCACATTGAAGTCGCCTCTACGCTCGCCCCATCTCAAGGTTTAAAGATCTATATTTTAAGGCTTTAGATGGTTTTACTGTACGCTGTACATAATATTTCTCACCATTTTCCATAGTAATGAATAATATTAAGAAAATTACTGCAGATAAGATAAAAAGTATTTAAGCTATTTCTCTATGAAAATCTCGATGTTCACAAACATTTTGACAACCTATCTTTTTTTTTTATATGAAAAAGAGATACTATAAGTGCTTGAGGAACTATTCTAAATAATGGGACTTACCGAAAGAATGGGACTATTGCTATGTTCACAAACATTTTGACACCCATCCTTTTTTATAAAAAGGGGATACTATAAGTGCGTGAGGAACTATTCTAAAGAATGGGACTTACTTACCGAAAGAATGGGACTATTGCTATGTTTCTAAAGATGACGATTACACTTACAACACACCACACACCGCAGATAGTAGATTAGATATAATACCAAAATTATTACATTTTTTATTGTCAACTTCGATTCAGGGGCCAAAATCTGTTTAAAATTTCACTTAAGGTTATTACTAGCTTTAATCTTTGGATGAAGAATATATCTCGATATTAATTAAAATATCCGATGAATAAAAAATTTCCAGTATTAACAAAACTAAACCTCAACTGCTTTTGGTACACCCATTCTTCTGAACTAATCTAAACCAATCTAATTATCTAAGATTAGCACTCTAAAATTGTATTTAGAATATACAAGATACATTCGTCCTGAATGTAAAAACCAACTAATCTTAACGTCTAAAAAATTCCACTGCACAAATTTTAAGTAGATGGATCAACTACAGCACCACGCATGCATTCATGTTTAGCTGCTCTAAGAGGTGATAAACATAAAACTACCAGAGAAGCTGCAAACTGGCCAAAGAAATCAACTAAATTTATAATAGAGTCGTGAAGGCGGTAGAAAACTTAATTAAAGGTATATTAGGGGTTCCAATATAAACTTACATGATGATGGATCAGTTTTAAAAAGGATGCTACAATTAAATAATACAAAGTAAAAGTCTATTTTGATGCCATTATTATTATTTATAATAGAAATTACAATTAAATAATGTTAAGTTAAATACTTCAATCATGTTTTATATTGTTTCATAGCTTATAACTAAAAAACTCAAATATCTAATTTAACACACTTGCTATTAAGGATAGTTAATATCTATCTCTTTATACATATGCATGTGTTTATATAATCATGAGGATGAGATTGTGAAATATTGAAAAAAAAATATTGATTTACCTGTAAGAAGATTAATTTAAATTATATGATCTCCTTCGAACTGATTGCATTGCGTCATATATTGCAAACTTTATTTCAGAGATATACTTTAACACAATACAACAAAAATGGCAACGCAGAGCTCAGCCATAAGGTATGTACGAAGGGTTAAAGAGAAAAATCTCACTTTGAACATTACGATTCAAGAGACATAAACTACATCTGTCTATGTAATCATGAGGAGGAGATTTTTCATATAATTTAAATTAATCTTCCAACAGATAAGTCGATTAATTTTTCAAATATTGTTTTTAATAAAATTTAATGTTTTCTACTGTTCGTTTGCTTTATTTCACGAGTCGCTTAAGTTTTAATAGGAATTAATTTCCACATGAAACTGAAATTTAATATTGTCAACTAAACTTGATGCATACATATTTAAGCCGATCATAAGTTTTGTAGCATAATCAAATTTTCATAAAAAAATGACTAATACAATTTCTTGGATTTCGAATTTTCCTGAAAGAAAAGATAAGTGGGCTCTTGACTTCTGTGCATAAAATAAGCCGTTTTGTTTTAACATATAGTTTTTGCTGTTCAACGTTTAAAAAAATCGGTCTAAATCGAATGACAAATAAGAAATTTACTAACTTGTCCAAGTTCTAAGTCAGCCATTCTGTATATGGAAACGAATTGACTCTGTCGAAGATCGACCTACCCGAATAATGAATAAAATATCAAGTTATTTAAAACGACCGTTTGGCGATCGGTCGACCTATGTTAAATATAGATAACTTAAGTTGAAAACGGCGAAAATCCAATAACATTATTTATTACGGAGAAAATTATCAGAAACAAATATCACCAATATGTGAAAATTTTGAAAATGTTTTGGGAATGTGAATTTCAAATTTAAAAATGTCTGTCTTTTGATACGATTTAGTTAATTATAATTTGAACCGATAAATTGTGTCTTATTTAAAAATAAACTCAAAAACTAGTAACGAGAAAAACAGTAATTTGTAGTGTTCCACAGGGTACAATTTTAGCTCGTGTAAGGGTCGCTTGGCCCTGAGTTGGCCTTTCTTCACCTCGACCTAAAAGATCTTCATTATCATCATCCTATTCAAGTGATTTCTCTACATGCACGCAGTCGGTAATTACTTGTGGTCCAGTCACTAAACTTTTGGGCTTTTTACCTTTTTCTGGTTTAGCCCAAAGAACTATATATTTTGACACTATAATTTTTTAAAAAATTGTATTTTCAAATTGTACATGCTGTGTATGGTGTTCGGCTGTTTCTTTGCATCCAACGCAAATATGAATTGCTTTTTCTCATAGCAAGCTACTAAAAACTAGCAATTGGTTTGTTTAAAAAAGTTAAATTTTGTATTTACCTATTTATAATTTCAAACATTTTTTTCCGTACTTCAATTAATATACTAGCAGAGATTCTCGTTATCTCAACTCCATAGGATGCCATTTGACATAGTTATTCCTTACTCCAAGGAGATTAATTTTCGATTAGAACGCGTCAACATTTTAGGAACATTTAACCAAAGAACCAGGAACTGAGATGGCGGCCACAGACATCGTATTTGTATTCGCCAGATATAATTTAACCAGAGATTGTATTCCAAATGTATGTTTTGCTCCAATATGAGTGATTGTAATTTTTAAAGGGTGTAAATATTGACGCATCCTAATTGAAAACGAATCTCCTTAGAGCAAGGAATAACCATGCCAAATGGCATCCCGTGGAGTTCAGTTGCTGCAAAAAATTCGTACCGCACCCACTATAATGGATTATGTCCAATGCCATAAAAAACCTAAATATATTAAAATAAAGGAACATAGTGAGTAAATACGTAGTATGTATGCTAATAGGTTATGTGTATGTATGTTGTTCATATTTAACTTCATTTATTTAACTGTATTTCATTGCAAGTAACACATTAATTATAATTTTGAAGTTATCATTAAATGAACATAGTAACATTCCTAGTTATAAAATTTCTTTTGTGGGTTTTATTTTATGTTCATTTATATGTTATTATAATTTATTTTGTGCTTATATAAAAAAATGTGATAATGTAAATAAACATTATTTTTATTATTACAAATGCAAATAATACTATTTTAAATTCATCAAGTATTATTAACAATATGCATACATGTGTGTAAAAGAAGATAATTATATGGCAGATGGCAATTATATTATAATTTCGCCATTCCACATTCCGTCCGACCCTGTGCAAAAGGCTTACGACACGAAGAGTCGAGGGGAGATGCAAAGAAAGGAAGTAATGTGAGGGCCGATACACCTGTAATATTGAAACAAATTTTATTCGAATGGGGAAGTATGGGAATTTCCTATTCGGACTGTCACACACACTTCTACACGCGTTCCTCGACATCATTACTTCTGCTAGGTGGCTATATGAAGGGTGGGAAGAGAATACCTATTGATGTTTACCTTATGGGGTACATAATTATTGTTGGCATAACGGTTTTTTTATATTTTGCGTGTAATATGCATTTGTTATAGTTCTTGTATTTAAATATTGGTTTGTTTAAATTATTTAAAGGTGAAGTCGGCGTAGGTTTTTTATTTTATTGTTTGTTTGTCCCGTAAATTACTTAGCTAGATTCCCAGAGAAAAAATTATTTTAAACGGTTATAAATCAAATTCATTAAATAAAATGCATATAATTTTTCTTCTTTTAAGATTCAGCTTGTATAACTATAATTTTGGACACAACAATTTACGCAGAAAGTCAGTAAACTAAAATTGTCATAGTTGATATTCTTCAACATATACAGAGTGTTTCTAAAAGACGTATTCAATTCTCTGTGATGAGTAGTATTCCAAGAAATAGGGCTAGTTTGTTTAATATGTCCGAAATGATTAATCCGAAATATTCTATTCAAATAAAATTTTTGTTAGTTACGTAGAGAATAAAAATACACTTTTTGATTAAAGTTTTAAATTTTTCTATTTCCGTAAATTGGTTAATGAGGTGGGGGTAAATTTACCCCATACTCTATAGTTACATTTTACGAAAAAATGAATTATGATTATTTCATGAAATTTACATAAAACAAGGTATCCTCGTTTAACTTATAACTAATCAACCGTTTTCGAGTAATTTGAGTTTAAATATAAATTGAAAAATGGAATTATTGAGTAGGTACTGTTTAACTTACGATAAAATTAGTTTGCATTGACATGTAATATACAATTGTAAAATAAATTGTAAAATAAATATGGAATAAATTTAGCTCCCCCTTTTTAGGGAAATATTTGAAAATTATTAAAAAAATGTATTTTTTCTACGTTTCGGAATAATCGTTAAAAATGTATAATCATCTTGTTCACTTATATTTACATTTCCAGGCACATATTTATTAAATTAACTGAAACTATTTTTTGTTTCATCCACCCTAAAGAGTTGGTTACGTCTTTCTAGATCACTTTGTATAATATGTTTGAAAATTATTTATACAGAGTAAAAATGTACAGTGTATTCGAAATGAAATGGGTAAAGGGTCTAGCCGTACTTCTATGGCGAAACTGCCCCCGATAGGAACCTATATCGTAACCTATGTTATATTGTAGAGGGCACTAATATTAGTTGATAGAGTAGATATTAGCTCTATATCTTAGTTAATTGAGGAGCTATTTGAAAATAGGTGTCTGGAGACGACTATATCTTAGTTAATTTTAAAGCTAGAAAAATAAAACTAAATGACAATGTTATGTTACACTTTACAGTTTATTTTATAGCATTTCCTATGGGCCAAGCCTAAATAAAAGAATTTAAAAAATGCAAAGAAAAATTTTGTCAATCGATTTCTATCAGATCTAATTGAATTACCACTTTGAAAAAAATATATAATAATTGTCTATGTCTTGCCTAACAGCATGCCAAGTTTCATTAAAATCCAAGAGGTGCAACATGTCGAAAAATTTTTTTAAGTAAGTGGACCACCTTACACCAACACTATGTTGTCGCTTCTAATTTGCATTACATTTCATTAATCTTTGGAAAAGTTGCGTTTTGACAGCCCATAAAAAGTATATCAATGGTTGGTGGTGTCAACTAGAATATTACAATGTTTTTTTGATCTACTTTTATAGTGACTATAGTCGGTCTCAGTTAAGAATGCAGTTGTTTACGTTATGAGCGGAGCACGAATAGTTTACACAGGATATGGGAATTCCCAAGTAAGTGGAATCCCCCCCATGGCCGACTCAAGCCAGTTGGTACATAAAATAGAAATTAACGGTTTAAATCGGCTTTTATTTGGCATTTTTCTTTTATAAAACATATTTTATTTAGAGTAATGAAAGCTCATTATAGACATAAATCCTCTAAAAATATCAAAGCGTTATAAGAAATGGGTAAACCTACTACTTGCTTGTGCTCGATATCAGGCGAGCTGTTCTTGTCTCTGCCGTTCTGAATTGTATCTTTGATCTCTCTCATATACCTGCCTAAAAAGTGTACACACATATCATAACCTCCGTGTAAGTGCATGACCACGTCGTCACGTCGTCACGTCGCGTCGGTGCACCGCACAGCGCATATAGCACCGCACTTCGCACACTGAAATTAAATAAACCATTATTTTAAATGAGAGTGGCCGTATCGACGCCCCTCGCACATCGCACAATAAAATTAAATAGAACCATGCTCTTAAATGAGAGGGATGAAATCAACAGCTTGAGTTTCGCACATCGCACAGCGTTTAGCACAGGCGATACCGTGTTTGTGAATCCTTATTTGTAACAAAAGAGATAAATATAACTATAGCAGTCTGATTTTAATAAAAGTGGAAGGAAATAGCCGAACAATATATGAACAATTAGTACAATTTCTTTTGTATTAATATTCATAAATATCATAAAACAATAAAATAAACTTGGATGTGCGATGTGCGCTGCGCGAGAGAGATCAAAGATACAGTTCAGAACGGCAGAGACAAGAACAGCTCGCCTGATATCGAGCACACGCAAGTAGTAGGTTTACCCATTTCTTATAAGACTTGACATTTTCAGAGGATTTACGTCTATAATGAGCTTTCATTAATCTAAATAAAATATGCTGAAATGTGAATTAAATAATTTCAATGTATTTATAAAAGAGCCAAATGCCAAATAAAAGCCAATTTAAACTAGGGTGGCCAGATTTTTGTTAAGTGAATGCTGGACACTTCTGTCAAGGGCGGATCCAGAAAGGTTACTGAGGGGGGCACTCAAGGGCGGATCTGCGCCTTGAGCTTGGGCTGAAAATAACAAAAATATTTTTCCTCGAAAATTGAAATTGATGAGCGGGAGGGAGAAATCTGGAAAAAAATTTTTAATGACCAGGAAGAAAAATTTTTTTGATCACAAAATTTTTTGATGAGCGGGAAGCAAGTATCCGAAAAAAAATTTTTCCAAAGAAAATGTAATGCTGTAACTTCACTATAACCTGAATGCTGAACTTATGCTGGACACTTGTAAGACTTTCCAGCGAAATTCCGGACACATGATCAGAATGCTGGACTTTCGCTGGACACTTAAAAATGCTGGACAGTACTCCAAAATGCTGGACTTTCCAGCGAAATTCCGGACGTATGGTCACCCTAATTTAAACCGTTAATTTTTATTTTATGTACCAACTGGCTTGAGTCGGCCATGGGGGGATTCCACTTACTTGGGAATTCCCATATCCTGTGTAAACTGTGCTCCGCTCATAACGAAAACAACTGCATTCTTAACTGAGACCGACTACAGTCACTATAAAAGTAGATCAAAAAAACATTGTAATAGGCTAGTTGACACCACCAACCGTTGATATACTTTTTATGAGCTGTCAAAATGCAACTATTGATATGTAATGCAAATTAAAAGCGTCAACATAGTGGTCGTAAGGTAGTCAGTCCACTTACTTTAAATTTTTTTTCGGAATGTTGCACCTCTTGGATTTTAATGAAACTTGGCATGCTGCTAGGCAAGACATAGACTATTATTATATATTTTTTTCAAAGTGGTAACTCAATTAGATCTGATAGAAATCGATTGACAAAATTTTTCTTTGCATTTTTTAAATACTTTTATTTAGGCTTGGCCCATAGGAAATGCTATAAAATAAACTGTAAAGGGTACCATAACACTGCCATTTAGTTTTATTTTCCTAGCTTTAAAATTAACTAAGATATATCGCTTTGAAAAAAAGTCGTCTCCGGACACTTTTTTTCAAATAGCTCCTCAATTAACTAAGATATAGAGCTAATATCTACTCGATCAACTATTATTAGCGCCCTCTACAATATAACATAGGTTATGATATAGGTTCCTATCGGGGGCAGTTTTGCCATGGAAGTACGGCTAGACCCTTTGATGAAGACAGTACCATCTTTCCTTCAATTTATATTTTTGCGTCAGCATTCTGAACTCATACGTCAGTATATAGCACTTCCGGCTTTTAATTATATACTAATATTCCATATAAATATAAAAACAAATATAAATTAAATATACACAAATTTAAAGACAAAGTTGTCTGGAAATTTGAATAAACACCGTCACACAACCGACACTACCAGTTGTAGGAGCTGGAACCCAAAAGAGACAGACAGACCAAACCGACCGTTTATTTCACAGCATTTAAAAATTATTTTTTATATTTAGTTTTAATCATAATTAAATAATTTTCCTATATGTTTCGATTATTAATTATTTCAAGTTATTTGAATAATTAACAACACTTTTCATTCTACGTCACCCCACAGAAAGTATCAAAAGATGCTAAATACTTAATGGGCGCCCAAGTAACACAAGTGGAACTCTTATTATGCTTAAAGTTTTATAAACAGTATATTACGGCAGCTTATAATGCTAACTGATCGTATTGAAGCTTTATTCAGCACTAAATTGCTCATAAAGCAATTCAGTGAAATAAGATTTAGGTAAGATACTTCATAAAAGGCTTAGTAAAATATTTTATATAAATACAAATCAGGCAGATTTATAACAAATATATAAACCTTTATATAACATTTATACAACTGTTTTACAGCTTAGCAGTTTCTTCTTAGCAGCTATGTAACATGAGTTTTAAAGCAAGATCTTACAGCAAGATAGTAATTTTTATCATATGTCATCTATGTCAGCCTTAATATAGGTTAATTATAAAAGCTTTTTACGTGAAGTAGTGTTTTATAAAGCATTTATACAACCGAAAACCTCTTCTGAAGCTATGCAGTTGCAATAATCCGCCTTTATAAAACTTTTTACATCTAAACTTACTTCGTCTCATAATCTCTAAAAAACGCTTATGTAGTTTGATTGGAGCTCTGTGCGTACTTCAAGTGCCGTTTGTTTTTAAGCGTTACAAAAAATTGATAAATAATTAAGGAAGACAAAGTAAAGTGGGAATTTCAGAAATACTTTAAAAAGCAACATACACTCCGGTTACAACTGAGAATGTCATACATAAAATCTAAGGATAACAAGCTTGAGATTAAAACAATCTGGCATGTTTTACTTTCTGTGAAAAGTGTAGCAATCTCAACGCTATAATATAGCATTAACACAACAAAACAATCATTACGTTCTATGGGTTATATATAAGGGTTCTATAAAAGGTGTATAAGGAAAAAGGTTAGAGTGCTTTTATTTTAATGGATTCCTTGTAACATCAATAACACTAAATTAGGGGTGCCAAAAACTTTCCCTGGAGGTAAATGTAGATTTTTGTCGATTTATAGTAAAAAATAAAATAGTCAACCTTTAGTTACAAGATAGAATGAACCAGGGGCGGATTTTCCAATAGGCAAAGTAGGCAGTTGTCTGAGGGCAAAACTAACAAATTTTATTTCCCGATGGCCGACGGACGACGCGCGAAGCTTCCGTTTACCATTGATCTGTTGGAAAATAAAATTTACAAGGAAATTATTTATTTATTATTTCATTAATTTGGATCTGGATTCAGCAGGTCAAAATACATAAGGATACACTGGTATAGTCAGCCGGACAGACCACTTTGTTTTTGTTTTGGGCGTGTTTTTTGGGGTAGGGGGTGAAAAAAGAGCCAATATGACAATTCTGACTTCGGATTTGGTTTCAGCAAGTCCAAGTACATAGGAATATAATGGTTTGGTCCGCCGGACACACCATTTTTTTTGGATGGGGGGGGGTGTTTTTTGGGGTTGAGGTTGAAAGACGAGTCAATCTGACAATTCTGACTTCAGATTTGGTTTCAGCGCAGCCAAATACATATGGATACACTGGTCTGGTCCGCCCAATAGACCACTTTTTTTTGTGTGAATTAAAATTTCAATGGTTAAGCACCACTAAACAATGTGTCGTAACAGTTTTTATTTTTTTTAATTATGGCGCACCGCTCCAAAAAATTTGAAAAAAATCTACAATAAACTACTCATAACAATGTATTTTTGGTAAAAGTTTCGTATATGAATCATTATTTTCATGAAAAAATAAATATTCTAATATTTAATTTTTTTTTATTCGCAGAAGGCAGCAAAATCAGCTGATATTTTTTCTTAAGATGCACTTAAATTACACGTACATTGTCTACTTTTTTCATGATAATTAACGCACAACTTGCAGAGATAAAAAATGAAAACGAAATGTCATGTTTATTAGGGTACAGGGGTTACCCGTGGCGACGGGGGGCCAAAACTCGAGGAAAACATTTTTTTTCCCATTGTCGATCTACTGACACCGAATTAGGCCCAAACGCTTCTAGGGCCATTTTACCATGCTTATTCTGCTATACCCTTTCTAACTTTTAGTTTGAGGCTGAGAAAATTCAAAAATTTCACCTGCGGCACACTCCGAAATCCCATAACCACCTATAAATAAGAGAGCACAAATTTTTCTTTATTTCTTATTGGGATGCTCTGCCACATGTATTTTCTTCTAAACAATGTCTGAAATCTACAAAATAATACAATAAGAAATAGAGAAAGATAAAGAAAATGCCACAACCAACATTTAGACAATATTTAGAGCACAAATATTTCATTTACCTTAATCGGGCCCTGGCATGAACTGGAAAATTTTTAATTTTTATATTCAATTGTTTAGTTTAGTTATTTATTTTAGATACTTTTTCCCCGCCCCCCTTTTCAGTTGAATTCTAGATGTGTTACTGGAGGGTGCATGCTCGTATTTGCATGACCTTGCTGGTGCGGCCCTGTGTATAAAGTAATATCAAAGACTAACAATATGATATATATTACATTAGTCTTTGCTAATATCTACTTTACCTGAAAACGCATAAAATATATATTTTGGTATTCACTATTCAGTGGGGTCTATGTCTACCACTTCAATAAAAGTTATACACGATCACACGAGACTAACGTGTGGACTAGAAAATTGAAAATAAAACGGACAATAGACGGTATTATCTTCCTTATATATTGAAATGTATAGGGGGCAAAAATTCTCATTCCGAATAGGTCAATTCTGTTTGTTGGCATAACAGGTGGGATTTTGCGGAGTGAGAGGGAAATTTTTGGTTTATTATAAATGGTAATCTTTAAAACAGTTTCGGGCACTTCCCATTATTTTAAGGAATACAACCATTTACAGTTTTTATCGTAAAGTTTTGTCATAGTTAATGCCATGTTCTAATAATGAAATGAGGCACTATTTTCATTGATAGAACACAACTTTCAAATACAATAGAAATTCACAATAAAACTATAGTTTAAAAAACTAAAAAAACACGCTTTCATGATTAGCGCACTAAAAAGTTTAAAATAATTATTATGCAATTAAATTTAAAAGCGTGGGGCACACTTATATAGGTAGGTAGGTAACTGTATTACATTTTGTTCATTATGCCTAGACTGCTGTATAAGAACGCCCCACGTTTTTTTAATTACTTAATAATTATTTTTAAATTTTTAGTGCGCTACTCATGAAAGCGTGATTTATAGTTTTTTAAACTATTTTTTGTGAAAGCGTTTCGAAATTGACAAATTTTGATATTCATTAAAATTTCGAAATGACAATCTTTTAGGCACTAGTGCGTAAACGTGACACTTTTAGGCACTAGTGCCTAAAATTAAAAATGAAACATTAGAAATAGTGAAAATATTTATTCATTATAAATTTTAAAGGTACAATTATGTAAATTGTTAAAGTGAATACTAAATGCATCCAGCTTCTCTTCTGTAAGAGCAATGCAAGTACTTGTAGTCGGAATGAATAAATTGCTAGTACTGGCAATGCTGCTAGCTGCTGCTTCTGTGTGAACTTCTTTTAATTTCTTACTTGGCGTATCTTTCTGCCCTATGACTCTTTGCTATTTCGTTTTTCTGTTCAATTGAATTTTCGATATAACCCTCGGCAATTGAGCTTGATCGCCAACCTCCATGTCGCTTTAAAAATGTCATGTCCACTCCAGAATCTGCCAACATTGTTGCAGAGCTGCGCCGGAAGCAATGGCCAGTGTATTCATTGGCGTTGGAGAGTCCAAGAAATTCCGCCATCTTTTTTAGCATGCCTCCAATTGTATTGATTCCAACTGGCATGGTACAGCATTTATTACTTCGATATGTCAAGAAAAATCGCTGATGTGTCGTATTAAGTGGACGAAGTTTTGCATACTTACGAAATATATAAAAAAAATTGATGCCATCTATTGATCCCCAGTAATCGTAAACACTCTTGGAACATGAGTTTTTGTGTTCGGAATTTTGACACTAATAAATGACTGACAATCTTTAATGGTATCTACTGTCAAAAATGTGATTTCTTCCCTCCTACGTGCTCTAAATACTCCAACGATTAAAACAACTTTGGAATTCTTTATCATCGCTTTGTTTCATAAATCGATCTATTTCCAGCATTGTAAATACTTTTGATTTCTTTGGCTGATATCCGGAAGCTTTCCTTTTTAAAAATGCAATTAGGTTTGTAAATTTGCTAATATCTACGTTTTTATTCAGATAAATCATGGTGCGGAGCATCGAATATTTACTCCACAAAGTTGACGGCCTTAAGGTACTGGATAGGGTAGTAATACCTTTTCTGTAAAATTCTCAATACGTTTTTCTTTAGTCCAGGTTTCAAAGTTGTTGTAGGTATTTTCGTATAAATTTTTCGATTTTTCGTGCACTAACGTGGACAGCGCAGCTGCAGCAGCTAGTTCAATATCCAAAGACTCATTTTTGGCGATTTTTTCGCAAAACTTTGTAGGAAATACGGCGACGCGCGACGTTTGAACTTGACAAAACCTTGACATTAAACAATGCATATACAATGAAACAGATAGCCTGCCACTTTTCAAAATGTTTAAAAATACAAATAAAAGCATAAATATATCAAATTCTCCGCTTTCACAAAAAATCTTGTATGAAATTCGTTGTGAAATCGATGTGTTTTAAGCACTCGACGCATTGTCCAATTATGCTTACCGTGCTTAAAACACACTTTTTTCGCAACTTGTTACATAAATACCTATTTTATTTTTATCTTTTTAGTACGCGACTCATAAAGTCGTGTTTTTTTTAGTTTTTTAAATTATAATTTATTTTCTCTGTCGCGGAAAATTCGAGTTTATGACGGAGTCGCCGAAGATACTCCCTTAAGGAGTCTCTATGACCACTTCCCACCTCCATCATCATACAAGATCGATGGTATCATATTATCGTATTGTCATAAGTTTGCAAAATTTCAAATTGATACGACATTTAGAAGTGGGTGAAAAGTTAGTTGTAAGATTTGCTTATAATGTTATAGGTCAAGCTAATGGAAGCTTGTTAAAAACCGCTGCTCAAGGAATCAGTACTTCCACATCCAAATTTGTTATCCAAGTCACTCACAACGAAAGAAATTTGTATGTGGAAATAATTGTTTATGGAACTTTAATAATATAATATTTGAAATACTCTACCCCAAAAATCCATAAAACGATACCCCACATCGGTAGCGGGGTGGGGGGTGGTGATGAAGGGTGGTAGTGGGGGTGGATGAAGTGAAAAAATATTTTGAGGTTTCTGGTTCTTGTACACACACTAAATCACAATTTTTTTTCATCCCCTTTAATAATGGGGTGGGGGTGGTAATGGGGGTGGCTAATGCCAAAACTTTTTTTGGGACCTTATCTTTTCTTGTATATACTAAATACCAATTTTATGGACTCTTACCTGCTTGATTTACCTATTTTCCCCAAATTTACCCCAATTTACCCCCCAACCCTTCGACGGAACAAGATGAAAATATAATCTAGTTCTAGATCTCGTTAAAGTACATATGTGTACCAAATTTCAAGTCAATATCTCAAACGGTTCCAGAGTAAACGTGCGCACAAAAAAAGTTACAGACAGACCGACAGACAGACCGACAGACCGACAGACAGAATTTTTTTTTTCGTTCAAACTTAAAATCTCGACGTTTCGTGACATTCTAAGCCTATTTGAACAATAAAAATTTTTAAAAATTTTTTTGTCGTTACTATACTTCCACTGAATGTGGAAGTAAAATATATATAGTTGTATTTGTTAGAACAAACGAGTACTTAAAACAGTTTTAAAGATTACACTATACGTTTGATTTTAAAAAATATTTGTAACAAACCGAAAATAAACTCACATTTCTCTCTCACTCTGCTTCTTATTGCTTTATAATTAAGAAGAAAAACATTTTTTAAATAAATATATCATTTTTCTTACAGAATAATTATAATTTACCGAAAAAATAAAAAATAGTTATTTTATACCCTACTTCAGGACTTGATATCTCCGATTCAACAGACCTTTTTGCTCAAACTTGAAATCTCGACGTTTCGTGGCATTCTAAGCCTGTTTGAACAATAAAAATTTTCTAAAATTTTTTTAGCGTTACTATACTTCCACTGGATGTGGAAGTAAAATGAACATAATTCTAAGTGAAAATTTACTCTTCTTTCACAGGCGAATCTGGATTCGAAAATAAATAATAATTTAATAAATAGTAATATAACGTCTTATTACTTCCACATCCAGTGGAAGTATAGTAACGACAAAGAAATTTTTAAAAATTTTTATTGTTCAAATGGGATTAGAATGTCATGAAACGTCGAGATTTCAAGTTTGAACGAAAAAACATTTTCTGTCTGTCGGTCTGTCGATCTGTCGGTCTGTCGGTCTGTCGATCTGTCGGTCTGTCGGTCTGTCTGTCGGTCTGTAACTTTTTTTGTGCGCACGTTTACTCTGGAACCGTTTGAGATATTGACTTGAAATTTGGTACACATATGTACTTTAACGAGATCTAGAACTAGATTATATTTTCATCTTGTTCCGTCGAAGGGTTGGGGGGTAAATTGGGGTAAATTTGGGGTAAATAGGTCAAACAAGCAGGTAAGAGTCCATAAAATTGGTATTTAGAGAAGCTAAGGTCTCAAAAAAAAATTTTGGCATTAGCCACCCCCATTACCACCCCCGACCCCCTTATTAAAGGGGATGAAAAAAAAATGTGATTTAGTGTACCTATGTACAGGAACCAGAAACCTCAAAATATTTTTTTACTTCATCCACCCCCACTACCACCCCCCTATCACCACCCTCACCCCACTACCGATGTGGGGTATCGTTTTATGGGTTTTTGGGGTAGAGGATTTCAAATATTATATTATTAAAATTCCATAAACAATTATTTCCAGATACAAAATTTTTTCGTTGTGTGACTTGGATAGAAAATCCGGATGTGGAAGTAGTGATTCCTTGGGCAGCGGTTTTTTTGTTATAAAAGAGTTTTTACAAATACAAATATTTTTAGCGGATACTAAAATCGGAAAAGGTTACTTGTAAACTTTGTAGGCACACAAAATAAATTTTCACTTGAAAGGTTCATCCTGCTTACGAAGTTCGTCGGCACACGTATTTGTAAGAACTCCATTATGACCCCAATAAATATAAAAGTAACTTATTAAAGCTACAACCAAATAAACTGCAATAAAACATTATCGAATTAGTACTTTCCTGCCCATGGTTCCATAGATCCTCTCCGCCAATATCGTTTTATTGTTAGTGCACTCTGCATTGGTGTTATGACGCTATACTGCATTCTCCTCCAAATATTCATAGAAATAATAGCTTTTAGTCATTATATATTTTTTGTGCTTAATTTTTGTAACTGTAAACAAAATTATAAAATATTTGTAAACACGTTCTAAGAGTTTTTTTTTCAACTAATATAATATGATCTTAGTTACAATTAATAATTTTATTTATTTGCTTTCATCATTCATGATTACAAAATATTATTTAAAAATTAAGTAAATCACAACTTACACATTTTTTACTTAATATAAAATCACCTACTTTCTGTATATCGGTGTCTCAATCTGGTCAAGCTAATATACTAGTTAGGCAAACACTTTAAAACACTCATTATTGGAGAACCAATCAAAACAACTACTCTTCTAGCTAATGCTGAGGAAGTATTGAATTTTATGATAGGATTTTTAAGCAAAAGAATATACTGAAAATACTTAAAACATCTATTTAAATTCAGTCATTCACATTTTTTTATTTAAGATGAAATTATCTACTTTCTCTATATTGCAATCTGGTTACGCTAATATATTACTTAGGTAAAATACTTCAAAACACTCATTATTGAAGAACCAATCAAAACAACTACTCTTCTGGCTAATACTGACGAAATATTGAATTACATGATAGGATACTAGTATATTTTTATGCTTTAAAATGCTAGGAATCCTATCACTAACTGCGAACGATTTAAGTTAATTGGACGTTCGCTGTATCTCCCTACTAACGAGGACCTTTCGACCAGTCTAAAATATAATATATTCTAGCTTCAAAACCAATTTCCAGCATCATATTCCCTCTCATCCAGTGATGTTTTTGACCAAAAACGTACACATAAAACGGTTAATGGTTTACAGAAAGTCAGAATTTACCATCTGATTTTCGATGAATCATTAACCGTTTAACCGATAACAGAAAATTAACCGACTCAGTGATTCAGTGGATAAGTGTTAGCATTGAGACCACAGGTTTCTTGGGTAGATTGTGAATGTTTAGTGGCATTTTTAGCGTGTTAACGAGACTGCAGCAATGACCAAGACCATGGTTGTGTGATGCAACGCGGTTAGTCGCGCTGTTATCTCTACTAAGTTCTAGCCTCAGCTGGAGTAGATAGCAATTTCGCATGGAATAGTTGTTGTTAAAAAACGAATAATGAAGAAGAGGCTTGTTGAGGTCGTCCGCCTAGCAGATAACGGCGACAGATGCCGTGTCGCTATAAAACATCCCATACAATAAACGGAAGTTGGGACACAAAACGTCTATCAAGGCATTGTGAACGAAAACATGAATGTTTACGCCAAAGCTGCGTTATTTATATTAAACTATAAAATGTACGAGAAAAATAGAAAGAAATGACGTTTAATAAAAGAAATTTTCTTTCGATTATGTATGTATAAAATTTCGATGTGAATAACAGTTCATGAGATACTACTGAAAATAAATGAAAATTGCATCTGGTGGTGAATTTGAATAGATTTGAAAATAGCTATGGATTTGTAGTTATTAAGAGAAAATGAACCGCCATCTTTCAAATCGGAGTAACTTTTCACAACTTTCCAAAGGTTTGGATATCTAGATGTAGCAAGAGCCAGAAAAGCTAAACCGTAAATTGGTTTAACGAATACCATGGCACAATCCCTTATAAGAAAACTTGAAATATTATCTATATCAGAAGCCATTCTATTTTTTAGTTTCTTCATTGTATTTCAGATGTCCTCCCCAGTTATGTGGGACACATTTATTGAATTATCACATGATATAGAACTATTTTATCAGGGAATTAATAGACTGAGTATATATACTAAAGAAAAATTGACAACTCATTAACAATCTCTTGTTGTGTGTCAAAAATTTCATCATTAAATTTTAGATTTTGATGATTCCCTTATTTTGTTCTGGTGGACGGATACGACACTTCACCATACTACCAAACCGACTAAATCAAAATGTGTACATTCAAAATCACCACCAAAATTTCCTCACTTCGGTTTAATAATAACTAGTTAATTCAAAGGTAAACGCTTGACTTTTGGTTAGAAGTGCCCAGCTCAAACTACAACCGTAGAACTGAAGTTTTTTAAGGAAACATGGATTTCAATATATTCTGATATATTGGTTCATGTCTGTTGTATTTGTATGTGTAACTCTCTCTAACTTACAAAATCTGATTATAGGTAGGAGGGTTGTATAGTACCTTGGAATTCCGTTTTTTTTTTGTTGCCTGAAAAAAATAACAGTAATAATTCTCATCACATCTTATTTCATGCGTTTAGAATGCAATAAAATTGATAAAATAGTTTGACGTTTTCCTACGTAAAATGACATACAGTAACTGTTTTTATTAAGATATTAAGCCTAAGAGCCAGTGGCCGGCAGACTTACGATATTTTAACAAACTCTATATTTTCTTCATTTACAATAATATTCTAAGCCTATATTTCGAACGGCAGGCATTTTCTGTGGTTCTAAGATCCCGGCAGACAATGCAACGTCACCTCTGGTGCCAGCACTGCCAGCAAACGCATATGTACTGGTATCATACTCACTGCAGCACTCATTCAATCTGCATAAAATTTAAAATACTTAAATTTAGAATACTTAAAACTACATAACTAAAAAAAAAAATACCACGAACAAAATTAATTTAAATCAAATTAAATGACGAAAATTACGTAGCAATCCTGACACGCTTGACGATGCCGATACATATATCGCTACATTTTCAAATTTTGCTACATTATGGGAAAACTGAGACTAAAAACATGCATTTTAAATTACAATAACATTTTTATTTTCATAAGTAACGTATTTTTTTATTTTTAATTTTTTTTTTTATATATCCCCCTTTTGGATCACATATCCCCCTTTCGGATCGGACAGGATTTTTTTTTACATATATATTTACTGCTGTAAGATGAATAATAGGGAAAATAGGTCTATTATAAGAACATATAATTAATAAATTTATTTTTATTGGTCATTAGTGCATGGTAAAATATTTTTTAAATAGGTTAAATAAAATTATTTTAAAAAGTATATTTTATTTTTAACGAAAGCTATTATTATCTATTATCCTTCGATATCATCATCAAAATCATCCGACTGTTCTATTACTTCATTTTCATCTTCCGACAAATTGGTTTCTGTAAAAATTAAATTTAAATATATGAATTGAGTCAAGCATAAATTATTGAAATAATTAATAAAAAATTGATTGATTTTAAATAAAATTACCTGGAAGTTTCTCAACCAAATCGCTCACAGAACTTGGAAGTTTATGTCCATCAAACCATTTAAAAACATATGAGCTTTCTTGCTCTTTCCAACCATGCTCCAGTGGGCTTAATGAGTTAGGATCTTTTTGAAAAGCACTTTTCCAAATGCTTGAGATGTAATAATGCACTCGTAAAAATTATTGACGAAGTTCACTTTTACAAGGTGGTACAGAGCTTCCATCACAGTTGCGTACTTTTTTATTAAATTTTTCATTAACAACATCTTTAGCCTTGTAGCAACTAATAAAAAGCTGGAACGTCGCATCATCCACGTCTTTTAATTTTTTGGCGTTGTATGTTTCACAAGTGAAGCTTTGAATAACGTTAAAAAGTTCTTCCAACAGATCAAGTTTAGTGATGATCTAAGATCAATATCTAATGCCAGAAATATTTAAATATAATAAATAATGAATTAATGAATAATTGTAATTTCCCACCTGTTCTTATCAAAATGATTAGTTTACGCTATACTTTGACATCATGTAACCGTAATAAAAATGATGTCACATTTTAGGAGTGGCGTGCACCGCTTCATACTTTGGAATTACTATATACTACTACTAATGAAAGAAAGGGAAAAAGGTCTTGAACTGGAGTGAATATGATACCAATACATATGCGTATTCTGGCACCAGAGGTGATGTTGAATTGTCTGCCGGGATGTTAGAACCGCAGAAAATGTCTGCCGTTCGAAATATAGGCTTAGAATATTATTATTAACAATATATGTAAATTTCAACTTTGTTAAAATAACGCAATTTTTTTTTTGGAACATTAAAAAATGACTGTCATGTCCCTGGAACCATCATAGCTGTGTGCCATTATTATTTTTCAATAATAATAATACAATATTTCAAAATATTAAAGCGGCAGTCTTGTTACTGTAACGTTGAACTCCGTCAAATTTTTACACCTTTAGTACCTGAATGACTCTATAGGTACCGCCGCGCCGGTCAGACTAAAGAGTCCCCATTTCATTTATGGTAGGTATAGGAGAGTAAATGAAGAAAATATAGAGTTTGTTAAAATAGTCTGCTGGCCACTGGCTCTTAGACTATTATTACTGTTGTCATTTGAATTTGGAGACAGTGTAATTCAAAATAAAATTTACAAAAGTTTATCACATCAATGTGGCTCTGTTACATATGCCGCTTAACACTCTTGACAGTTCAAGTCGTCACTATCCTTCCCTTACAGATTTACAATATTATCAGCATCATATCAAATAAGTATCATCTCCATTCAGATTACTGTTGATAATAGTAGACATTTACCTTGAAGAGAATTTAAAAGACGTTCACAAAATGTTTCTAAATAAAAACATTATCATATTTGTAACTATTTATTTTTAATAACTATAACCACTAAAGATCTTATAAATTATATATGTACATAAAATATTCACTCTGGAGATGAAAATAGATAGTATTAATTTCAAATCTTTGAAAATTACTGTTAGTTTATTTCAATTTTATGGTGTTTCCCTTACACAGATTATATCCCTTTGAATAATGTACCCAATTACAAACCAAAGGTTATAGAAAGAAGCAAGCTTTTGTGATATAAAACAGTATTTGAAATGGGTTTGTGGGTCACAATAAATTTAATTCAAGAGCTCTTGTAAGTTAAGTTGACTAGAAAATCCCACCCTCAATCATAAATCTACCTTTTTAAGGGCCACATGGGTGTAGTTAGATAGCATTTAAGATAGGCAAAATGTAAAAAAATTAAATAAAATAATTGAAAAATTTAATGCCTATAAATTGCAGAATAGTTACTTACCTTCAGATATACTCGGCTCTAGGAAAATCAGAGACTTGAGAAGAAATATTATTCTAAAAAGATGGCCTAAAGCGGGGCACATACTGAAGCTGTTCACAGTGGTCCCAAATTGAGTTTTTGGTTCAAAAATGGCTAGAGAGCGCAAATCTTGTCGGAAATTAACATTTTTTTTTTAATTAAAGCTTATCGAAATTCCAACAAATCCTCGAACTCAAATTTTGAAAAAAAAAAGTTCCTTTTTTACAATATAAAATTAAAGGCAAAAAAAAATGTTTTGGCCTTAAACTGAATAAATAAAAAAGAAACCAAGCTTAACATAAAATTGTACAAATAACAATGTAAATTAATACATACTGGGTGCCACTGGCTAGTGTCTCCCCTCCTACATTTCCTTTATTTTTAACTTATCCATTCGAAATTTAGGGTGCATAAACTATCTGTAAAAATGGATTTTTGGACATTAAAAATGGTATGAAATAATTTCCGGTTTATCCAAAAATGACCGCAACTTTTGATTTTTAATTGGAACACCCTGTATATTTTTACATATTTGGATTCAAAACAACATTCTGAGTATACCAAAAGATTTTCGCGAATTTTTGAGTCGTTCATTTTTTTAAAGCATTTTAAAAATTCGTCTAGAATGCTTTGGAATACCAAAATTTGTTCTACGGCAGGTAAACTCCAAGGGAAAATATACATTTTTGTTTAATTTCATTAATAACTATTTATGAAGCCTCCAAAATTGAAAAAAATCACTTTTTTATCGAAAACTTTTTTTGTCAAATGGGAAGGTGGTGGCTCATACTGTTCAATAAAGATTATAGATTTTTTTCTAAAATCATTGATATTCATTTCAAATCTATCTATCTATTTTATTGTATTTATTTAAAAATAAAAAATCACTTTCAATATAATTTATCTTGAACTTCAACGTAGTTGACTTTGCAGAAATCATGTCCAATAATGAAATGTGAATAACTGCCTTTTTGTGAATAATAGCCTTTTGGTTCTCTCTTTTGTTTCTTAATAGGTATAAATACTAGTGCAAACTATAAGGATGAATAAAAATTATTGTGAAAGTAATTTTTTATTTTTAAGTTTTAACAAAATAAAAAAACAAATAGCATATATTTGAAGTGGATATCAATGAATTCAGAAAAAAATCTATAATTTATTGAGAGTGACCCACCACCTTCCCATTTGAAAAAAAAAAGTTTTCGATAAAAAAGTAATTTTGGAGGCTTCGTAAACAGTTATTAATGAAATTAAACGAAAAATTATATTTTTCCCAATAATTCGTGAAAATCTCGTGGTATACTCAGAATGTTGTCTTGAATCCAAGTATGTAAAAATAAACAGAGTGTTCCATTTAAAAATCGAAAATTGCGGTCATTTCCGGATAAACCGGAAATGGTCTCATACTGTTTTTATGTCCAAAAATCCATTTTTACAGATAGTTTATGCACCTCAAATTTGAAATGGATAAGTTAAAAAATAAAAGAAATATAGAGGGGAGCCACTAGCCTGTGACACCCGGTATATACATAAGTATGCACCTTGGAATGTAGAGCACATATATTTTACATAGTTTTCCAGATAAACATATATATTGTTGGTTGAATAATTTTTTTTATTTTATACTTAAACGTGTTTTAAAGAATTTTCAAGATTATAATTTGATATATCGTTGTAGGAGAAAAAGCGCAGAATTATAGCAGAACTATGTTGCGACCTGGTGAAAATATCAGTAAATCTTATATTTTCATTATAAATATTAAGTTTTTGCTTAAGATATTTCAGTGCAGAAGTAACAAGAACTCTATGAAAAACATCAGCAGGTGATGTTTGTAGATATTTTGAAAATGAAGCCATCCTATTTGGTAACGTTTTTGTGAAACATATTGAAATTTTCTTAATTCAAAAATACAGCGAATACAAATATTCTGAATTTTTGTTAATGATAAAATGTACTTTTATTCAGTCATGGACATAACTGTCAACTGATTTGAGTTTATTTTAAATTATGTTTTGTAGTAAATTTGTAAGTCAATATTTATTAAGTTTGTACATGTACGGTAATTGTTAGCAACCAATGAAAAATTAAGTTGTGTGACGTCCGCATATGCTCGCTCAGAACAGTGCTGTATATTTACAAACATATCTGTTGTGTAGAAGAGATAAAGAAGAGCCCCATCACGCAGCCTTGAGGTTCACCTGACGATATTAACTGTTGTCGAGAATAATTATTTTCAACGAAAACTCTCTAACTGCGACCAACAACACAAGGTAAGATGTAATTTATAGCTATGTCTGAAAAATCAAAATAAAATTTAATGACTTAATTAGAGGAATAAAGTATTCTTCGATTAATTGATGGTGCACAGAAGTATTTGATAAAACAATTAGAATACATAGTGGACACAAGTCAGAAATATTTTGAGGATTAGCAACCTTTGGTTACAGACTAACTAGTGCTTCTTTTCCACTGTTCAGGGAAATATTCTTGTTCCAGGCAACAATTCATAACGTGAGTTAGAGAGTCATCAATGATTCTAAGACTGTATTTTAACATTGCTAGAAACATTTTCTTAGATTTAGTTTAAAAAGTACTTTAATTATTTCTTCAGTAGGTCATTTTAAAATTCAAATTCGCATTGTTAGTATATTTCCTACAGATCTAAAAATTAATTGTATTCTCACATGAGTTACTACTTTCGAAAACTGAAATATAACTGTTAATACTATCTGGGTTTTTCATATTGCTTGGTAAATCAGTTCCTGAGTTATATTGTATATACAGAGATTTTGGGGCATTTTACAAACCTTGTAAACAATTTAAGAATGCAGTTTTCTATCTTCTTATAGCAGCGAATGTATAGTTACGAAGTTTCTTATAGTAATTCGAGTCGTCACGTGATTTCAAAAGTTAATATTATCGTATCAGTGATCTATCTGTGCGAATGAAAGAGATATTTTTTATGCTCATGAGAATTTATCGTAGGTGATTTCTAGGTGGTATGTTGCAATAATAACAAAAGTTTGAGTTTTGTAAATAAAGGAAAATAATATTGTAAAAGATGTAATTTTAAAAAATGTCACAATAATGTTTAATAATTCTTAAAAGTCTAGTTACGACATAATTTTTAGAACTCGATTTGTGCACAATACCTTGTTGCCATAATCTTTACAATATGCTATAATAAAAATATGCTATAATGAAACAACAATAACAAGATTTACATTTTAATTTTATTTTGTCCTTCCTCGATTTTGTCTTCAATGAAAATTAAAACATGCAAATTCTTTCGGATAACAACCCCTGACCTACGTTCTTGTCTACTCGTTTTAAGATTTCTAAAAAAAAACGACGATGAACATCAGGTTACTTTTATGTGAATGTACGAGGGGGAACAGGGCGATTTCCTTTTTGGAGTTTACCGTTACACGCCCTAATGAACCCCTTAACAAGGCCTTGAGTCCTTGAGAATATCACGGTGATTAATAACCTTTTTTATAGCCCTACATTGGCCACAAAATCCAACAGGTGCCCTTCAGTCATGTGGCGAAGAAAATGTGTTAAATCAAATTTAACAATAGTCGTAACATGATTCGGGAAAAATCTGTTTTAATTATGATGGGGTATTAATTATATTTTTTGTAAGGGATGGTGCAGGTTAAAAAATAGTTCCCATGAAACATAATTGCATAGTAAAAGTTAGAAATGAAACAAAAATTAGGTGAAAGTAGAAATATATGAAAGTGAAGACCTTTTTCATGGCATATGGTAAGTAAAAGTGGGAATTTAATTTAATTTAATCATAGCAATTGCCCATTGATTTTAAAAAACTTAAATATTTAGATAGGTACTTTTTGCGATTTAAATAAAACTGATTTTCTAAAGTCTGCCTACACTAGCCGCGAGTTAATGGAAAGTAATGGCATTTATGATTAGAAATTTTTGTTAATATATCCATAAAAAGTTGTCTGCGTTAAAAGTACGTTGCAGTAAATGGTCCAACAGGTCCAATACAACTGCGACTAACTGTTCCAGATAAAAGTATGTTTATTAACACATATTACAAAAAAAAAAAATAAGTCTATATAATACAGCGTGGCTTATTAATTTCCATGTATCTGAATGATTTTATTTTCACTCGATATGGTTTAATTTTATTTTAGTTAATTTCTCAGTCACTAATATGCCGCCCACCATATTTTCAAATTATTACTCAATTTCCCAGGAACGCGAACAAAAATGGAGACAGCCGTACAGAAACTAAAAACTGACAAAGCTGCTGAAACCAAAATTATCATGACGCTTAATAGCCTAGGAAATAGCGTGCAAATTCGACGACGAGTGGTTACCGCCTGCCAGTCGGTAATCGAAGAGACCATATAAGAACAAAATTTTTTTCTCTCTGGAATTTTTGGTATGGTGGGGGATAGGGAGGGGGGGCATTTATTTTTAAATCGAATGATTATCGATATCTGTCCGCATAGGTAGTTAGTATATGTACCTCACATACCCCAATTACGCTGGCATACGAAACTTCCGGTCGGCGCGCGCGCTAACCGGAAATAGGAACTAAAATTTTTTTTTTCTATTTTCGGTTAACGCGCGCGCCGATCGGAAGTTTCGTCTGCCAGCGTAATTGGGGTATGTGAAATACATATACTAACTACCTATGCGGACAGATATCGATAATCATTCGATTTAAAAATAAATGCCCCCAAAGAGAAAAAAATTTTGTACTTATATTGTCTCTTCGATTACCGACTGGCAGACGGTAACCACTCGTCGAATTTGCACGCTATTTCCTAGACTATAACTTAATTGGTGAAGATAAAGAGAGAATCCTTCATGGATATGCTAAAAGACAGAAATTACGAAAATGACTTGCAAACCTCAACCCTACGGCCTTCGGTGTGCAAGTGTTGGAGACTTGTAAATATACAGTACAAGCCGAGGTACATATACACTAGCAATATTACAATTTTTATGAAAATTCATTCAAAATTATAAATTTATATTTCAAGATTTGTCTGATTTGTCAAACTCATTTATTAGTTGGCTTATACTCTAATTGGAGTGTGTTTGCTATGAACACTTTATAGTTGCTATGGTGACTGTCAATAAATTGTCAAATTCGTTACTTCGTGATAATTTCTGCCATTCAAGTTATTTACTACGGGAGCCCACCCTAAGTGTCCGTGCCCCCCCGATCCTTGGGGACAATGTTTTTCATAAAGATTAAAGCCTAAGGAACAACTTAAGACATGTCCTAAAAAAAAATTGGCTGCACTTTCAAAGTGGCGCCCGTTTAAAAAAGAAAATTGCAAATATGGTTTTTGTCATTTAACACAAAAACTAAAAAGATGAAGAAAAACTTTCTGCACAAAAAACAAAGTGCATACAATTTTCTACAATTTTATTCCTATACAATATTTGGATAGGAGTTACCATTTTCCAGATAAATGATTCAGCTCTTAAGATAAAATATAAGATTCAATATAAAACGTAATACTACGGGAGCCCACCCTAACTGTCCGTGCAACCGCCCCGATCCTTGGGAACAATGTTTTTCATAAATATTAAAGCTCAAGGAACAATTTAAGACATGTCCTAAAATAAAAAACTGGCTGTACTTTCAAAATGGCGTCCGTTTGAAAAAAATGCAAATATTGTTTTTATCATTTAACATAAAAACTAAAAAAGATGGAGAGAAACTTTCCGCACAAAAAACGAAGTGCATAAAATTTTCTATAATTTTGTTGCTATACAATATTTGAATAGGAGTTACCATTTTCCAGATATCATTGTTACCGTTTTCGAGATAAATGTTTGCAAATTACAATATTCTTATTATTAATTTTTTTTTAGTTTATTTTATTTTTGTTATGTTAATAATATAAAGTTATATTATACGCCTTACAATAATTGTCACAGTTATTTCTTCTAAGTGATTTACCGATATATGAATTTATATATTTTCTTAATTTTGGACTCATTTATCTGGAAAATGCTCCTATCAAAATATTGTATAGGAACAAAATTGTAGAAAATTTTATGCATGTTGTTTTTTGTGAAAAAAGGTTTTGTACATCTTTTTTAGTTTTTCTGTTAAATGACAAAAACAACATTGGCAACAGTTTTGTTTAACATAGGGCCGCCATCTTGAAAGTACAGCCAGTTTTTTTTCATCAATTAACTTCCTTATTACTTAACTTTTTGTCTTAGCCAATAAAACTGTGTGAAAATCAACTAAATGTTTTAACATAGTATTAGTGAACAAACGTACCTATGAGTGGAACAAACAAACAGAAGATCCTAATTATTTATTTTCAAAAGCGTCTGGTCCAAAGTTAACTCCATAAAAAAGTCATCCTTCCGTCGCGTCGTTCTGAATTTTTAAACTTTAACATCAGACTCGTCATCAAAGCATGAAATTTCCTGAAATTTCCATGTAGAAAAACTCATGTAAATCTACTAAAATTTTGCAATTATGGCGCCCATATTGGATTTGCCATTTTGAATTTTTAACTATTGACGTAAGATTAGGAATTAGCTACTCAGAACAAACCTAACTACCAATTTTAATGTAATTCCGACGAAATTTGAATTTTGTGTAGTATTTGAGAGTCCCGCTCACTGTGTTCTGATCGTAGCTTGATGAAATCGCAGTGGAACCACCACCGAGCAATAATACCCTAATTTTAAAATATATATTATTAATGTAAATCGTTTTTAAAAGCTTTTATTTAACTTGCAATGTTTGTTTGTATGTTTGTTTGTTGGTTTAGGTCAAATCTTGCAAGCTTAATTTCGACTAGTTCTAATTAAGCTAGAGCTTTGAAATTTGGCACACGTGTATAAGTCAGGTGACAATGCAACATAGTATAGCCATTATCGGTCTAAATCCAATATGGCGGACGTCCCAAGATGGCGGATCGGCTTTTTAGTCATAACCCCCCTGATATGGGTATCAAATGAAAGGGTTTGACGAGTAAAATACGATAAACAATGTGACGTCATTCTAAATCCAATATGGAGGACGTCCCAAGATGGCGGATCGACTTTTTAGTCACAACCCCCCTGATTGGGTATAAAATGAAAAGGTTTGACGAGTAAAGTACGATAAACAATGTGACGTCATTTTAAATCCAATATGCCGGACGTCCCAAGATGGCGGATCTGCTTTTTAGTCACAACCCCGTTGATGTGGGTGTCAAATGAAAGGGTTTGATGAGTAAAATACGATAAAGTGTGTGACGTCATTCTAAATTCAATATGGCGGACGTGGGAGAGTGGGAAGGGGTAGAAAGAGGTGGGAAGAGGTGGTGAAGGGGTGGGAAGAGGTGGGGAAGGGGTGGGAAGAGGTGGGAAAGAGGTGGGAAGGGTGGGAAAGGGGTGGGAAGAGCTGGGGAAGAGGTGGGAAGAAGTGGGGAAGAGGTGGGAAGAAGTGGGAAAGGGGTGGTAAGAGGTAAGGAAGGGGTGGGAAGAGGTGGGGAAGGGGTGGGATGAGGTGGGAAGGGTGGGAAAGAGGTGGGAAGAGGTGGGAAAGGGATGGGAAGAGGTGGGAAAGAGGTGGGAAGAAGTGGGGAAGAGGTGGGAAGAAGTGGGGAAGAGGTGGGAAGAAGTGGGGAAGAGGTGGGAAAGGGGTGGGAAGAGGTGGGGAAGCGGTGGGAAGAGGTGAGGAAGGGGTGGGAAGAGGTGGGAAGGGGCGGGAAGAGGTGGGAAAAGGTGTGAATAGGGTGGAAAGAGGTGGAGAGAGATCAGGAAGGGCAGGGGAAGTGGTGGAAAGAAGGAAGAAGTGGGAAGTAGTGTTAGAGGGGTGAGAAGACGGGAGAGGGGAGGGGTGGATGGCGGTGGCAAATGAAAGGGTTATGTCTGTCTGTTTGTAAAATAAGTGGACCAAAAATTAAAAATAAAATTGTATAAAAAAAGTATTTTTAGGAAAAAGCTTTTATCTGAAAAAACTACTAAAAAGTAAAAATAATTTTTTTTAAATTCATACACATGGAAACCAAAAGCTTTGGGGGTGGTCAATTGAGCAAAGTAACTATGCAATATCACTATATGACCGCCCCCAAATCTTTTGGTTTCCATGTGTATGAATTTAAAAAAAAAAAATTTTTACCTTTTAGTAGTTTTTTCAGATAAAAGCTTTTCCTTAAAAATACTTTTTTTATATAATTTTATTTACTATCACTAGCACATTCGCCAAATTTACGATGAAAAAATTTTTATTTCTCACCTTATGATAGACGTAGCTTGATGAAACTATAATAGGACCACCATCGACTTAACCTACAGTTTCAAAAAAAAAAAAAAATCATAGAAATTCTGCATATAACATTTTTTTTAAAGTAGGTAAAATACATTTCAGTCTATGTAAAACGCGGGGTTTGACGCTCGAAATGCCCCCTTCATCGGGACCACTTGTATTTCATGTTTTTTGGGTCGCTGATCACGAAAATCTGGGTCCCGCAGCTCTAAAAATAGTGTGTCACCTCTAGAAATGTTAAAAACCACCCCTTTCGGGGGGTTTTTCCCGGTAATGTGAAGAATAATACCGTAAAATAATATTATGAATGTTCTAATTGTAATGATATTTTGCCAGTTCAGTATGCTCATCTAAAATAAGGACAAATTTTATGCTGAGGGTTAACCAGAGAGGGTAAAACCACCCCTATACTGACGTAAAATGGAAAAAATGATTTTTTTTTCACTTTTTGATTTGATGGGGATTGAACAATGAAGAATTTTTTTTTTCCAACCCTTCAGGGGCGAAAAATACCCCTATATCGCCTTTAAATTGAACTACGCTTAGAAAATAAGTTGAGATGTATACTTTTTAGTTTGCTTGTTTTTTCCGTCGAAAAAAAATACTAAAAAATTTAATATTTTTTTCGATGGAAGTTTATCAGAAATTACAAGCAAACTAAAAATTATGCATCTTTACTTATTTTCTAAGCGTTAGTTCAATTTAAAGGCGATATCAACAACTGAGGGGTTGGAACAAAATATTTCTTCATTGTACAATCCCCATTCTAAACTCAAATCAAAAAGTGAGAAAAAAAATTCCATCATGTTTCCATTTTACGAGTTTTAGAGGTAGTTTTACCCCCTCTGGTTAACCCTCAACATAAAATTTTTCCTCATTTCAGATGAACATACTGAACTGGCAAAATATCATTAAAATTAGCACATTCATAACATTATTTTACAGTATTATTCACATTACCGCGAAAAAACCTCCAAGAGGGGTGGTTATTGGCATTTTTAGGTGTGACGCACCATTTTTAGAGCCTCGGGACCTCGATTTTCGTGATCAGCGACCCAAAAAAACATAAAATACAAGTGGTCCCGATGAGGGGGGCATTCCGAGCGTCAAACCTCTCGTTTTACATGGACTAATTTAACGCGTTATTAAGGATAAGATACTGCAGAGTGAGAGGGAAATATGCGTTTATTTTCTTTTTATTATATATATTTAAAAAACCATAAATAGCATAATCCTTAAAATAGTTTCAGGTAGGTACTTTCCATTGCTCTAAAGAATACAACCATATACAGATTTCATCATTAATTTTGTATATAGTTAAATGCCATGCCTTAATAATGAAATTAGGAACTATTTTCATTGACAAACTACAATATTCAGGTACAACAGAAATTTACAATAAAAAATATATGTAGTTGTATTTGTTAGAATAGCTAAAACAGTACCTAAAAGAGTTTCAAAGATTACACTATGATTGGTTTTTTAAATATTTTTATGATAGATCGAAAATAAACGCAAATTTAGTTAATGAATTTCATGCCATGAATTTCACTTGGGTGCGTTGTAATTACCTTAATCCTAATTAAAACTGAATATATTTTCTTCCACCCTTCTTGTATCGCAATTGAGTGCAGCATATGCAAACACTTATCTATAAAAAAGACAAATCTGTTACATGAGCATATAGTAAATTATTGAAATTTATTGCCTGTTAAAGCACTTATACTCCTAAACAAATAGTTGCATTATTTGACTACATACCTATTAAGTTGAGTGTTTGATAATAAAGCACGAATAAAATAAACATTTTTTTTGTAAATAGTAGTACGATCCTGATAAAAAGCGTGGGAATGTTTGGTGGTTAAAGAGGCATGACGGTGCCACAAGGAAAGTATTGTGCAGGTAGTCTATATTTTATCACACAGTGTTGTCAAATTGTTTCATAATTCTGTAAAACTTATATTTCCTATAGTGGGTACTTACATGACTCAATGTTTTGAAAACGGAGTTCAAGTTCCATATATTCGACTATATGTAAATGTGGTTGTGTTTAATTCCATCAGGCCTCACTTTTCGTATAAATGTATGATAACTGCGTTATAGAGATAATGCACTGAATCATGTTAATCATGGCATGGTAACCTTTAATAACTTCCCTGCGCCAGCTACAGAATTTTTGTATATTTAACCTCAAGTAATACAATACGTAATTTCCTTATAATTCTTTTAAAAAAATCGTTAACTACATCCCAAGTCACCGAAAATTCAGAATTTTGTGTAAAGGGAAGCGAGCCCCTATAACTTATAGTGGGGTTGAAACCACTACTAGAGGATAAAATAATTAAAATTATTTCGCAGTAAGCAGGGTTCGAACTTGCTTCGCTAGGTCTTCTACTTTCCAAGCCAAGTGCAAATGAAATCAAAACAGTACTAGTTTATTGAAAATTAAACATTACAACATTTTCCGTCGCCAAATACTGGTCTCGGAGCCAGCTGAACACCCAAGGCGCTTGGTGGTAATTGAAGCACTGGATGGAGCAAGGTCGGGTGGGCTAGAAACAAATTAAAAAGTATAAATGCCGTCTTCTGTTCACAGTGGTCTTCAAGCTGCAGAAAGTTTGATCAAAATGGATCCAAAAACGTGTTTCACAGAATGTTTTCAAGATATCTGTAGGGTAGAAAAATACAAACCGGAAAATTCTAGCTTATGTCTTTCGTGCGCTGTTCAGTTTCTAATTATTTTTCAACCTGTTCATTTTTCTTTTACACAGAACCGATGTCGGGGACGCACAGTGTGCAAAAAATACAAGTCGGAGGTCAAAATTCTGAAACTCTCCATACCTTCTTGGAATATTTAGAGACTACTGGGAAAAATCTTGGAAAAATTTAATCTGTACTATATAAGGGGTGAAAAAAAACAATGTAGAAAAATTTCGATACTTATAATATAAACTAAATAAATTTCGAACACTTTGAGAAAAATAGTGGAAAAATTTAATCTGTACTCGGGGGCGAGATATAAGGGTTGAAAGAAAACAATGTAGAATAATTTTGAAACTTATAATATAAACTAAATACATTTCGAACACTTTGGGAAAAATAGTGGAAAAATTTAATCTGTACTCGGAGGTGAGATGTATTGGTTGAAAAAAAAAATGTCGAAAAATTTTGAAACATAATATAAACCAAATAACTTCGAACAATTTGGCAGCTGAAGTTTCCACTGAAACTGGTGCCAGTAGCGAGGGCAAGTAAAAATAAACTCTTTTTGCAGGCACGATGAGAATTTATTTAAGAAATGTACTTCTGCCACTCTTAGTCCATCTGCGACTAATTTCGTTGCACAGCAGATAAAGCTTTTGCTTTTCAATCAGCCTCTGAATAATTTTCGGCTCCAATAACATGACAAACTTGGATGTAGACGTGTTTGAGTTTATCAGCAGCAACCCCAGTTGTGTCATGCCAAAAATAAAAAATTTTCTGCTGATTTAATTTAATTTCCTCCATAACTAGCAGATGCTAAAACGGTTTGACCTGGTAATTAATACTAAATTGGTGTTATTCTTATTATTATGGTTTTACTCTTCAAAAATAAATATTTAAAACCTCTGATATTACATAATATATTATGTTTACTAAAAAATACTGTAAAAATAACTAGAATATTATTAGTAATCGTGTAAAGATGTTTTAATTGTTAGATCGCTGTGCGAGCGAGTTTATCGCGCCTGGGTATCCAATCAGTCGCATGAATAAATTGCAATTACATATAGAGGTGCGAGTAGGCGCAGCTTACCTTTGCACAGGCAGACAGTAGATACTTCAACAGCTGTCACGGTGAAAAATGATGGCACCCAGACGCACCTGACATTTTGTAAGTCTAAGCAAAGTGGAACTTTGCCTATAACACTTATCTTTTTACACTATTATAAACAATGTTCTTAAAACAAATAATTTTGTAAACAAATTCAACACTATATACACGTGCCTTATACACAAAACAATATTCTACATTGTTTTTTTTCACCCCTTATATCTCACCCCGAGTACAGATTAAATTTTTCCAAGATTTTTCCCAGTAGTTTCTAGATATTATTCCAAGACGGTATGGAGAGTTTCTGAATTTTGACCTCCGACTTGTATTTTTTGCACACTGTGGGACGTTGTGGCTATACCATGAGATAAGAAAAATATATATTTTGCATTGATTCTCCTAAACCTCGTGGTTCTTTATTACTTAAAAGTGCCGACAGGCGGCGGACGGCGCAAGAGCATGAGTGGCACTCTCACGGCTGAACCTCAGTGCTCACAATTCCTCAAAATAATTAATGTGCATGTGTACCGTCAATAGCGAGCGTTGGTGGGAACTGTTGTTGATTGTTGAAATTAAAGTACGGCACACGGCGGCGCGTATTCAATAAACGGCGCTCTCGCGTGAGACATAAAGGCACCCAGAGGACGACGAGTATGCTACTCATGCTTTTACGCCGTGCGCCACCTATCGGCACCTTTAAGTAATAAATAAACAGATTTCGGATACTTAATGCACAATAAATATTTTTCTAATCTCATTGTAAGGCCACAACGTCCTCGACATTGGTTCTGTGTAAAGGAAATGATTAACAAGATAAATATAAATGGAAACTGAATACCTCGCGAAGGAGAGCAGCTAGGATTTTCCGGCTTGATTTTTTTTACCCTGCAGATATGTTGAAAACATTCTGTGAAACTCGTTTTTGGATCTATTTTGGTCAAACTTTCTGCAGCTTGAAGACTACTGTGTGTTCGCAAAGTGCGAATTACATAACAATTAACATTAAATAAAAAAAATAAGAGAATTTATAGAATGCAAAAGACACGTATATAAACAACAATATCTAAATATATTCGATCGAACACACGAGAAAATCAGTGACCAAAACCCTCTTTAAATTAGACAGATTTTATGACATTGGCAAGAATATTGATTGATTTAATTGATTTACCAGCGTGCGGTAGGCATTGCTGCCACTCCCAGATATACAGCTAGGCCTGCTACGTCCACGCTGGGTTGGACTAAGGTCATGCTTGTTGCCAGCAGCTAGTGCCACATGGCGCATGGTAAAGGAATGTGGGATGGGAGGTGTAGGTATTTGTGAGATGCGTTACCGCATTGTGTCGTGAGGGAGCGTAGAAGCTCCCTTTTTTGTATTTTTGGTTCTGGACTTCTCCCTCTTCTGAGTCTTCTTGTGAAATATGTTGCCGCGTTGTGTCCTAATATGGAGTATTTATGCTCCTCTTTTTGTGTTTCTGCTTTTTCGACTCTTTTTTGTTCTCCGCTGAAGCATGGTCTTCCTGTCTTTAGTTTGTTGATGTTCGATACTAGCGCTTTCTTCAATAGATGTGTTGGGTCCTTTCCTTGAGTATGTCCCCAATACTTCATTGCGTGCATTTCTATCTTTATTTTTATTGTCTTTCCTCCTAATAATGTAGATGTATTATGTCGCTGTTTTCGTTTTATTATTTGGAGTTGGGCGATGTCCCTTTCTGCTCTTCCCAAAAAACTTCTTCTATTGGCTTTTGTTGTTGCCGCCTCTTTTGACTCCATATTTCATCATTTTGATGGCTATATGCACACATTTGGTAAGGTCCCGTGATAGTTTATTTTTCTCAGTGAACGGTATAATTGCCTTTGTGACTCTGTATGTAGTTTTCATTATCTCCTTTATCGTTTCTCTCTGTTTCAGTTGATTCACCAGGTCTGTTCCTAAGTACTTCAGTTTGTTCGTTGTTCTTCTATTTTGTGTTCCTCTCCGCTGGTCTAGCTCTCTTTTGTTGGCGGGTCTCGCCCCATTATTAGACTTTTCTTGAGGTTTGTTTTCAATCAATTCTTGCTCATAGGTGACCTGTCCTTTTTGACGTTTTTCTTGTCGCAATTTTTTGTATAAACACTTCTCAGACTTCCTCTAAGAAAGCTGTTTGAGTCAGATTTTCAACAATATATTATAACACCCACAACGCAAAAACATGCAACACCACAAAACACACTCCTCTTAAAACAGACACCAGCAAAAAGCCAAAGATCAACAACACTTATCTCTGATACTTCTCTTCCCTTCCATTGCCTTCCATTCTTGACTTGTTCCATTGCACTACATCACAACTACTGACTGTACCTAGTTCCAGATTATGTACGAAACCAATCACTACTCACAAAGCGTCAATCGCACACCCATCACTTACCTGATAACGCAAAATTACATCTTTTACACCCCGCATCCAGCCCAAGCGACGGCACACAAAAAGGTCTGGTAAAAAAACGGGTCTCCTTCTAACTGATGAAATTTTGTACCAGTAGCGTTTTTACGTTCTGTAATGGATACATTATTTTTGTGTTTTCTGGAGACTTATTTCTTGATTACTTAAGATGCACTGTTACCCTGATGGTACGCCCCTGGCTAGGCTCATATGTAAAATTGCTAGAAAGAATTGTTTATTGACTTATTTTTAAATTATTACCCGAGCTGGGTTTGTTTATAAATATTTTTTTTTCTTCAATTCGAAAATTTAAAATGTGTATTAAAATTTAGTATACTACACTTCAAAAAAGCATGTTATTTGGAATAATCATTAAAAATTATTTGTTTGAAATTAAACTTTAAAAGGTTTTTCGTCTAGAGGGCTATTTTTTGTTTACTATTTCAAATACAAATGTTTACATCATTTTGTGTCTCGAATGAATATGGCACTTTATATTTTATTTTATGTTTCAATAATGCCATTAGTTATTTCACTCAAGTGTTAAGAGAAGCCTTACATAATTTATTGGTCTGGCCATAACTGATACCACGCCAGCTCCTTGAAAGCATTCTGAGAAATTTGACACATCTTGCCCTTTAACATTACAATGCAAACAATTTTACATGCTACACTACGTAACTTGTTAATTGCAAATCGGTAGTTTGTTACTAATTTAAATAAGATTAGTACTGATTTCTTCTCCTCTTTGCCGCAGGTACACGATTTCACTGCACTATAACTATGATTTACTGCGTTAGAAGGGAGGCACTGTGAAACACTAACTATTATTTCTTATCAATTACTGAAAATGTTCCGAAGTATATATTATTTTACAAACACATCCACTTATACACATTTAAATATATCTTCTACACATTGTCACTTATTTAACTTTTATGGGTATCCATTTGAAACAGAACACTATAAGGCACATCTGGTCGCCTCGACAGCAAAATGATGACCAGATTTTATGACATTGACAAGAATATGTTTATAAAAGGAACAATTTAGACAAAGAAAACCTAATAATAAAAGCAACAAACAAAAATAAAGAATATAGAAAATAGTTAAAGATGGAAATTGGTTTTTATAGTTGCATAAGAAAACAGTTGCGACTAGATAGTTTGTCGGTACATGGGCAACGTTTGGTATGGTAATCTGTATTTTACGCGAAAAAAGTGCAATAAGCTCGATGATTTATGTGTTGTTGTTTGTAAGCGGACTATCACCAAGTTTAGATTGGTAGAGTTTTTGAGACGAAACTTTGATTTAGTCCACTAGTGGTGTTATCTCGTGACAACGTGCACAGAGGTATCTGAGGGAGTTGTATTATGAAGAAGTTAATATGGAGAGGACTAAAACTCTTTTTTTTTGTTTGTTTTTTTTGTTGTCATAACCACTGAGCTAATGTCTTCTCTAATAGAAATGACACTTATAGGTTGGATTAAAACAATATACTTAGCACCAAAATTTTCTTGCAAAGGGACCGTATGAAAGGTTGATTTTGTTTATTTGGACTTCTTAACTGTTCAACGGGGGGCGAGTGTAGAGGCGCCTTGACTGTACATGTATTTCGGTACATTAAACAATTTTTTTTATATACTTTATTTTCCTAGAGGCGGGGAAACCACTAGGGCGTCAGTTGTTCGAGCGGGTTTTTTCGTTCAGTTTTTCCCGTATTTACAGCTAAAATTTCATAATGTTTGTGTTGTGTTGCGCAAAAGTGATACTTTTAAGTTTTAATTATTTTCAAGTCGTTCCGCAGATTGTTCCCATTTATTGTTTGCATTAAGTTTAATTGTACATAGGAGTACTAACTCTTAAAACCGAAAATTGTCATTGAGCCGAACCTGATCTGCCTCGTGCAGCTCTGCATTCACTACGGCGCAGCGCGCCGTGGTTGTCTGGCTGGCTCCGGGCCACGTTCCGGGAAGGCACATTTGTAATTATAATGTTGAATAAAGTATTGTTGAATTGTTGAATGGAATTGAATTGTATTTCGATATACGAAGTTAAGCAACGTTTATCGCAATTAGTACTAAGATGGGTGACCCGGAAACACGGCGACCTCGTGACACCTTCTAGCGGATTCTATATCAGCATGTACGTAGAAGCTAACTAATATGAGACGAAGATTATGTAATGGATGTATCATCCTTTGGAGGGGACTTAAAGGAGTCAATCCCTTGTCTATTAAGTGTTACGGATGTAAAAGATTTCTACTCTTCGACACAGAAGTGGCAAAATGTCCACATTAGAGGTAGCTCGTTTCTTGGCGTCGGTGATCGGCCTTGGTAGGGGAAATAAGCCGACGTAAAATAAATTTAATAAAAAAACTGTTTAAGAGATTTTTTCACAAAAACACATCAAAATTCTTTGGAATGATTTGCAACAGTTCCTTAAAACAGAGAAATTGAACAGAGACACAAAAACCAACTAGATGTAAACATTACAGTCTTCGGTTTATTGAACTTTTTAACTGAACTGATTCACAAAAAAAGGAAACTTCTCAATTTCATCTGTATGTTGCTACCTTTGTTTGTATCTTTGCCTGCGCGTACCTAACTCAGGATTGGCTGAACCTAAGAAGCTTAAACTAACAAGTAAAGGGGTGTTTAGTTCTCATAATTTTTGTAAGCAAATCGGAAAGAGACAAAAGATATACAATTTGCGATAGACTGATGTCATTGACAGCAATATAGCAGCTTTCTTTCGTATTGTTAATTAATTTGTTTTATAACGGTAGGCTTTTGGTTACCATTAGCGTTACTTGGTTGATTTTCGTCTGTTTTATTATGATTTTGCATTAACTCTATGTATTCTACTTAATACATTTTAGAAAATGTATCTTCTATTATGTATGCTGGTATATAATGGTGAATTCTGAATATGTGTTTTAGATAAAAAATTGATTGTTGTGAAAATTTCGACAATTTTATAATAATCAAAACTTTACCAGCCTAAAATATTACAAAAAAATTTAGGCTTCTTGGGCTGAACTTACTTTTATAAATCGTTCAACAAACTATTTATATTTTTCTCACTTAGGTTTCAGAAATAATTAGTCTAGATTGGTATAGTTAATCTGATAATTACGTAATTTTAGTTAATAATTGCAGATACTTATTTATTTTCATTTTCCTCATTCACAACGTCTTGGCAGACATTCTGTGATTTATGAATTATTCTAGTTGATCATTCTTTGTCGTATAACACATCTGATACAGTATCACGCCATGTGTTACGGTCGCCTGTTAGGCACAGGGCATCTCCAAAACTTCTTTCCATCAGCTCATCGCTTTGGATGGCGTCCTCTGACTCTTGTCATTTAGTTTAGCCCGTATTTTCATCTCTTTGGTCGATGTGGCCTAAAATGTAAAGGATTCAAGAGAAGACGACGTTGGAGAGCCGCTTTGGGGACGAATTTCTTAAAGAATCGTAGCGCAATGTCATATTTTAAAATGTTGTAATGCACATCTGAACTATATGGTATCTAACCATCCAAAAGTCGTTCAGAAAAAAGTGTTTATTGAAGATAAGTCTCGCTAATAGGATACAACATAACATATAAAAGAGCACCCAAGAGGAAAGTTGAGCATAAGACTAGGTGTAAAATTTGCAAAGAACTGTTTAATTTTTAAGAGAAATTCCAACAGGTTACTATTTTTTTTATTTCACTACAAATTATTCTTTAGCGAAATTCCGCTACAAGTAAGAAATTTTCCTATCCCTGTATCAGACTACGGCTGCCATGGTTGACGTTGCCCTATAAGTTCGTAAATGCTTACCAAAATCATAAAATACTCAGCGTATACTTTGTCTTTGCAAAAAAGCTGAATTGATGTCAATGAATTTCAAAACATACTACTCTATAACACAAGAACTGCGTATCCTGCTAACACTATTGACTTGCTGTCATCCTAGTTCTCTCCATCCTTCTTTACTCTTCTGATACTTAGAATAGAAAAGAAATCACCAACGCCTCGGAATATTTTCTTGTTTTTCTTTCTCGCATTCGCAGCGCATTCTTCTAGAAATAATGTTCCTGAAATCTACCAAATAATACAATTATCCAGTGTTTTACTGGAAATTAACCTCTAATTATTTCTAGAAGAAAACATATTTGGCTCAGAATTCCAGCAAGAAAACAGATTCAGAGTAAATTTAGGGTATATTATATTATATCTGGTAGCATTTTGAATGCAAGTATTTAGAATTCAATTATATAATTTTCATCTAGAATCTACAATTAGATTCATCCACACTGTATACACGTATATCGTATACCTGATATCTTTACAAAATACCAGTTTGGCAACAATGTACCGTTTGAACTCCAGGAGCTTATGAATGAATAGGTTCATGATAAAATGACTAAGTAGCATCTAATCTAATGGCTCATTTTTATTCAACATTCAACACTTAAAATGAACCTGTTTGTGAATTATGCGTAACGCAGCAATACACATTCTTTTATCGCTAATTCCTCCAACATGACCAGTACATTTTATGTCATGTGAAATGAATGCTCTACTTTTTCATTCTAGAGTGATAGAACGAAAAAGCTTTTCGCATTTGAGATACAATGTTTTTTGCCTATTGTACTACTAGCTTTAGCTGAGTTCGACTTACGCACTCTTTTAACGCTTTTCACTCCAGGAGTACTATTTCCGTTCGGCTTTCGGCATTTGAACTGAAATTTGCAATATTTTTGCGTTCGGGCATTACAGAGTGTAGTGAAAAGAGTCCACTCCTTAAGTCCCACCTCGTGAAGCCAAAATGCGAAAAATAAAGTAGAATTTGACATTTAAGGAACTCGACGTTTTGTGGTTTGGCGAATGTTAAATGGGCGTACGTGTACGAATTGTTAGCTAAGTTAATTAATGCAAATATACAAGTATTTCATGAAATACCCATTCTGGAGTAACAGATAAAGGTGTTGTTATCTAAGATAACAATATAATATTATTGCAAAATAATAACAGTGATACTTGATCTTAAGTAATCCAGGAACTTTAGACGAAAAATGCGCTCATCTTCGGAAAAACTTATAGTGAGCTATAAATTGGTGTACACTTTTCAGCTTCCCAAACAATCTGTGAGAAGTCCCAAAGATTTCGGTGTATGCTTAACTTTTGACATCCGAAAAACGGCCCAAAAAACGTACCTTTTCTCGGTTTTTTGCCAGTATCTTCGTTTCCATCGATTCTATGGCTACAAGTGTACTTAAATAAAAGAAAGAACGGAAAATTCTCTACAAAAAATATATGCAAAAACTAGAAAGTTCGATAGAAAATGAAGCTTTCAAGAAGTTTACCAACAACTACTTCTCCGTTTTATGGAGGACAAATATTTCTGCAGATCATGGAGTGACATGATTATTGAACAGGAGCTCATGAAATCTTCAAAATAGAGAGAAGGCCTCACACGTGGCAGAAGTACGAAAGAAAGCGTTTTAAGTAAATGGATCCACGGACTATTGACTGCGAGTCCGAAGGCCTGGAGAGTTTCTGTGGACTGTATTTCGACACCGGGGATGAACATGTCGATGCTAGAGATTCTTGCGTCAACAGAGACCGTGAAGATGTTACTTCAGTGGTTTCAGTCTCACAATCCTTTCCCTGATATCCAACAAATTATGTCTATCGCAACGGGGACAACTGGTGACGAGAAAATCAACTGCCACAATGCTCAGAAGATCGGCACTGTGTGATGGAGAAGAAGATTGGTCAAAATTTCAAAGATATTAAATCCTCCCGCGCTGATAGAGTACTTTCGCTTTTAACAGTCGGCAGTAACGTCAAAGTTCGTGATACAACACTACCTATCGATCCATTATTGCTGTTCCAAAGAATCAGTGCCATTAAAAGATCGAATGCAGAGCTCCGTATTTACATCAAACATGAATTAGCTCCGTTCCCGCTATCAACGTTCGTTCTTGGGGATCTGCGCAAAGGAAAAAAATCTGCTTTGTTTGACGTCTTCGAGCAATCAGTAACTGAACTTGATTTTTCAACAGTGACGTACGTCATCGACGGAGGATTCTTCTTACATCGAGTTGTGTGATATCACAATTAATCTTTTGATTCGTTTTGTGCAAAGTATGTTGGTTATGTACAAAGGTACTACGGTTCAAGCGCTGTCATAGTCTTCGATGGATACAACAATAGCACCAACAGCGTGAAAGCCATGGAACAACATCGTCGTGCAGCAAAATGTTTATCTGTTGATACTTACTTCGACGAGACGATGAATTTCACAGTAAGCCAGGAAAAATTCCTTTCCAACAGTAACAACAAGAGCAGATTAATTTCAATGTTGTCTGTCAAGTTCGAAGCCAACAATTTTGTCGTTAAACAGGCGCAAGATGATGCTGACGTTTTAATCATTGAAACAGCTCTGCAATGTTCACGCACAAATAGAGCAGTTGTTGTTGGGGAAGATGTAGACCTTTTAGTAATTTTGGTTGGTCGCGCTCCGATTGATGAAGAGATCTTCTTTCTCAAGCCAGGCAAAGGAAAAGTCCAGCGAAAGCTATACTCTTCTCGGAGTTTCAATAAATACGAAGACATCAGGGGTAATCTTCTCTTCCTACATGCTTTCATTGGATGTGACACGACATCTGCTCTTTTTCATAAAAGGAAAACTGCAGCTTTGAAACTTTTCACGAAACGTCAAGACTTACGGTGCTGCAGCTTAAATTTTCAACCACAGTGATGCTTCTCGAGAGACAGTTTCTTCGGATGGAATACGCATCTTCCTAGCTGTGTATGGCGCTCTGGTTAACCAAGATGACTTGGAAGAATATCGTTACCAGTGCTTTATGATAGCTGTATGCAGAAGCAAGTCGGTCCAGTTGAGTATGTTTCCCCTCACAGTCGATGCGGCTAAAGAGCACCTAATATCGTGTCTACTGCCAGGTGCAGAAGTGGTTAGGATTGGGGATGGGTATTCAAAAACGGCTTATTGGAGCCAATAAAAACCCTGCCCTGGATTGTCTTTTGAACATGACTTTTTGTAATTGTTCGAAAGGCTGTGGCGCTTTGTGCGGCTGTCGAAAGTTGGGACCGTATGTTCAGCAGTTTGTGGCAACTGTCATGGGACATCTTGCCTGAATGCTGCCCCAATCGAAGACCATAATCTCAAAAAAAGAATTGACATCGACGATCCAGAAACAACCTCGATTTCGAATCCTGGTATTCTCCACCAGTCCAGTGGTAAAATGAAGAATAAATCGAGGATGGATAAGAAGAAAATGTCAAAAAATAAGTCAAAACTGAGTTACATTAGCAAACATAATTTTTGTAGTTATTATTAAGTTAATAATCAATAAGTAATCTAAATAAATAAATAATAAATTTTGTTCACTGAAATATACCATTTTTCACACCCCAATTCCTATAAAAAATGTAAAAATGAGAAGATAACGCACAGAAAAATGTATTTTGATCATTACATGCACTAAAATATCCATACAAAATTTTTACCGGAATTTCAATTTCCGATTACGTAAAAACTATTAAATGTTATCAATAAACTTTATATCACCTTTTTTAGTAGAGAATTTTCCATTCTTTCTTTTTTATAAATACACTTCATAGCAGTAGGATCGATAGGAACGAAGATATTGGCAAATAACCGAAAAAACGTACTTTTTTGGACCGTCTTTCCGCTGTCAAAAGTTATGCATACACCGGAATCTTTGGGACTTTTCACAGAATGTTTGGGAAGCTGAAAGGTATATGTACACTAGTTTATATCTCACTATAAATTTTTCCGAAGTGAAATGCTAAACTTCCTGGACTAAAGACACATTTTCCATGTGAAATAAATCACAGGTAAAATTGCATTATTCATAATTATTAATGTAACTGATCACAACAAGTTACAAATAAATCTAAATCGTAGATATTGAAGGTTTGGCGATAAAATAACTTTTAATTGACAGTAGTTGAATTTCGCGTTCGAATAAATACAATTCACAATTTTTAGTCTATGATCACGTGATGAAAATCCACTCTTACTCCACTCTAGCACCGTATGTACAAGCCGAACTCAGCTTTAGTAAGTGGCATTTTTTGACGTCTATTAGTGTTATGAAACTGTCACTTACAGCAGATGGGCAAAAAAAGAAAAAAATTTACTTTTATGCTCTAAGACTCATGCAACTTGGAAATTTGACACAAATTTAATATTAAAAACAAACAGCTCACATGATTATATAGTTTGACACTTGCAAATCTATCTAAGTCATGTATGAAGGAAGTGTAATCTGTATCTTCAAAATCAAATCCTTCAGTGTTATTAATCTCTTCTATAATAGCAGTTAGAATCACACGTTAAACTCCGTGATAGCTTCTAAGGTGTAATTTATACCGGCTTTCAGACAGCTACATTTTCTAGTGCAATCGCCTGTGCAGGTGTGTATAATAATTTTAGAACAGTATTCGAGAGGGTATTATGGTGGCAATTCTAAATATAATAAAAGGTAAGAGAAAAGTTATTACATCTGGGTTAGTTGGAGCTCTATCAGCAAAGATAGCCATTATCATTTCTGCTGCTGTGGTTACTTACTTCATACTTTCGCTGATTCTTAAAATAAGAACTAAAAAAAAAAACAGCCTGTTGAAATGACTGGTATTTCAGTAGATAAAGCTTCAGAAGATGAAGGATATAGCAGTATAGATGAAGGTGAAGAAAAAGATACGGAAATATCCGTAAAAGAAACAAAAAGAACTGAAACTGAGCTAGAAGAAGAATTAAAAAATAAAATAGCACAAGAACGCATGGAGAAAAGATCACTTGGTGACTCTGTAAATGCGTTTGGTGAACGAATTTTTGCTGGAAATAATAATCCCGTTGATTATACAACAATGGTGGTGCCTGAGCGAGTTATTCTTGGCATGCCAGATGATGAAACTCTCACGCAAAATAGCCCTAGCTCTATAAAGAATCAGATGAAATCTCTCCCTAAACACATGGATGTATCTGATAATCCAATTCCTAAGCAACCATTGGACTTTACCAATGTAGATCTTGGGTCTAAAAGCACGCAGAAATTATCCGCTGCAGAGTGGTTATCACGGTATGGTAGTAAAACCAATAATTCAATGAGAATGCCAGACCGGTTAACTATGGAAGATATTGTTAACCAACGTGGTTAGAGTTTATGTCAATTTCTCCATCTTATATTGAGAATCAGACGCAATGCCATACACTCTATTTGGCGGAGCAATTTTGCTCTCTATACCAAGAACTATACCTTCAATTATTGCTGTAAGTGTTTTTTCAAGGTTACAGTCTGCTTAAGGAACGGTGCTCTTGGCGGCATCTTTCGGAATCGTTACCAAAATAGAGAATTCTTATCGCAGCAGTTCTGTTATTTACTTCCCAACTAATTGTAGTTGGAGTATGAATATCCGGGTACTGAAATCTTAAATATGAATCATCATTTGGAGCAAAGAACAACATGTGTTTTTTCATCATTCCAACCTTGTTTTTTCATCATTGCACATAATCCACCAATACTATGAAGCAAATAATCTTCATACTTTTTAAATCATTATTGGGACATTTTTTCGTGTCTTTGTATCCATATAAAAATAAAATCAAGTATTGCTAGCTTTTTTATGCCTGTATCTGTTTTTTGTCATTAAAATTGTAAATGACATCTTTCAGCCCTGGTTGATATTTTTTATGTATTTAATGAGCCAAAAAGCATAATTCCGCCCATAATAGAAAAAAATTAAATTAGCGTGTCTCATCTCGTACAATCTTTGGATCGTACAGCCACCAAAAAACAAATTAAAAGAAATTTTGTCTACTTTGAAACAGGTCTCTCAATATTTTCAGTCAACATGGGAGGTCTTTCTTTAGCCATTTCCAGAAATAATTGGACTACCATTTCTATTCCTAGTTGAGGCTAATTTTTACCTGTTGTACCTTGTTGTACAGGGGCACCAGTGACACCAATCAATAATATGCACTGCTGGACAGATTATATCAAATCTGCATACCCATCAAAAATAATTTAAAATCAGGAAGAATTTCTGAATGCAGAGATAGAAGCATGCAAAGAAAATATTGAGCCTTCTATCGATCGTAGGCTATATGTAATATGAATGCGGATAAAAAATTTAAAAAATTGAGCAAAACAATATTCCGAAAATCCCATCTCAGATTTCTTTAGTTAGGCTAGGTATTGACATTTGTCACCTTGAAAGTGACATCTTAACACATAAATATACCAAATCAACTCCAGTGAAGCAACGTTCAGCGCGGTTAGTACTTCGATGGGTGACATCCATCTTGGGAAACACAGCGGTCTCGTCTCACTTTCTGTATATCCTCATATACGCGGAAGCTATGTAAAGCAAGCGGTCCCTCGTCTATTAAATGTTAGGCAAGTAAAAATCCCTACTCTTCTCAAGAGAAGAAGTTCTGCAAAATTTCCAGGTTGGAAGTAGCTCGTCTCCCTGGTAACGGAAAATAGGCCGATGTTAAATAAATAGTTAAAAAAAAAACTCCTAAGAAAATCGGACGTTTGAGCTTTTCGAAAGTTTCTTCTACCTTATTTTTAGACATAACATTATTAGAAATTTAAATTTTAAAAGTTTAACAAAAATTAACTACATACACACATACAGAAATATTTAGTTGTTTATTAAGCCAGAGATAGGCCAGGCTTCTTTCACTATAACATTTTTTTTCTTCAAGCGTATTAAAATGTTCAAATTATGTCACCAAAAACAGAAGTAGAAGTAGGACATTGTTTTACTAGTAACAAAATGTTAGTACCGAACGCCACCGTAGTGGACATTGTTTTACTAGTAACATAATGTTAGTTCGGAAAGCGCCACCGCAGTGGGTATTGTTTTACTAGTAACATAATGTTAATACCGAAAGCCACCGGTGGCGCGCTATCCACTAGCCACTTGTTATGTAAGACTGTAGTTTGAATATTTGTACATTTATGATAAATAAATGAATTTTTGCATTTTAATACGCTTGAAGAAAAAATAGTATATATTACACGGAGTAGAACGCCTTTTTTTGTGTTTCGCCCAGTTTCAACACAAAAAAAGAGTGCGTTCTACTCCTAGTAATATAATATACTATTTACTTTTTAGTACAGTTTTTTCAAATAAAAGCTTTTTCTTAAAAATATTTTTTTTATATAATTTTATTTTTTACTTTTTAGTTACAGACGAACAGACAGACAAAACCCTTTCATTTGCCACCGCCATTCACCCCTTCCCTCTCCCGTCTTCTTACCCTTCTAACACCACTTCCCACCTCTTCCCCTCCCCTTTTCCATCTCTCTCCACCTCTTTCCACCTCATTCCCACGCCTTCCCACTCCTTTCCAACCTCTTCCCAACTCTCCCACGTCCGCCATATTGAATTTAGAATGACGTCACATAGTTTATCGTATTTTACTCGTCAAACACTTTCATTTGATACCCATATCAAGGGGGTTGTGAAGAAAGAGATACTCCGCCATCTTGGGGCGTTCGCCATATTGAATTTAGAATGACGTCACATGGTTTATCGTATTTTACTCGTCAAACCCTTTCATTTGATACCCATATCATGGGAGTTGTGAAGAAAAAGGCGATCCGCCATCTTGGGACGTCCGCCATATTGCATTTAGACCGAGAATGGCTATACTATGTTGCATTGTCACCGGACTTAAAACGTTTGCCAAATTTCAAAGCTCTAGCTTAACTAGAACTAGTCGAAATTCAGCTTGCAAGATTTGACCTAACAAACAAACAAACAAACATTGCAAGTTAAATAAATAAATAAAAGCTTCTAATAATAAAATATTATGCCATAAAACTTTCTGTATAAGTTGAAGGTCATATAAATATGACTGACTAAAATATTACAATTAGTCTTTAAAATGATTTCCATTCATTTATTTCGGGACAGGTGACACAGATTTATCCCTTATAATGTTACTTGCAATACTTTTGCAAATCTAATGCAATATACAATCAATTACTTCCCTTTCTTAGATTTTCACTGTTATATTCCAAAACGACAGTTGTTTTATATTTTAATATTGTTTTCTGGATAATGTATTAATAGTCACAATTTACATTATTGGCCTTAACTTAGATAAAACTAACCAATTTAACCAATACGAGATGCTTTCTTAGCAAATAAAGCAAGATTAAATTTTTGAAAAATTCATAGGCTGTTATTTCTATAATATAGCTTAAACAAGAATTTAATACTAATTTCAACCTTGACGAATTACAAAATTATTTTTAAAAAATACGATTAGAGGTATCGATATAAAGCTTTCATATATAGGAAAAATATTAATTTAATAACAATTTTTGTACACGAGAAGCTGAGTCAGCTAAAACAACAGATTATAATTTAAAGATGAGAATTAAAAATTAATTTAAAAAACGTAATTTTATTAAAAAAAAAATGGGCTACCTGAATATTATTAATAAATCTGTAAAATATTCAATCATCCTCCTCTCTTCATTCATAAAAATGTTACTATGTTGTTACAATCCTAAAATAAGTAAAACAAATATCGTACAAAATATTGAAATGTAACAATCTTACTCTTTATCTACTATTTTTATTTACTATCCACAAAACCCCATAAAAGAAATTGGTTAACAATCCACCTATAATCGCTTGACAAACATCCACCCACTTGTTCTTAAGAATATCTGCATCTCTCTTCAATCCATGTAAAAATCCTAAAAGTAAAATCCACATCCGTTTTCGGCCACACGACTCTGAAGATGAAATGCAAGGGCGTGCAGAGAGGTAATGGAGAGGATGGGATTTGAAAATAATAGAATAAGGAAATCTTTATAAACCTTTAAAAAATGTTGGCATAAAGATTAATATTTTAATATCTATTACAAAGATATCGTTTTCTTGTTAAATTAAAACAATTTAAAATTACTGTTTTCTAAAATTTTCTAATGAACAATACGGTAATTGCGATAAGCTGTCACTTAAGTCATTTTCTTATTCACAATAACTTCGTAGACGTGTTGTGGTCCACGTGTTATTCTAGTTGGCCTTTCATTGCTGTATGGTATGCCTGACAGCATCATGCCATCAGTCGCAGTTATCTGTTAGACGCAAAGCTCTTTAACATCAGCTCCTTGATCACATGCTTTTTCTTGAACTATCAAACGCTCTATATTGTGCTCTCTCTGGTTCATGTGAGCAAACAATATGATGCTTTAGGTGACATATTTCTTGGAGTAAAGAGCTGTTGATGAGATGGGCTTCCCAAGAAATTCACAGCAAACGTCTCCAAATACATATCGAAAGCATCAATACGACGTGTGTATACCTCCCCAGTGGTCCATGTCTCAGAGACGTAAGGGAAGATGGAGAAAGCTAGGTCGTTTGCAAATTTTCTTGGAAATCTTGCTATATTTTGGTCAATTTAAATTTGTCTTTACTGGCAAGTTGTCGATCTTGTAATCTCTATCCTCCATTGAATATCATATTATTGACTGATGAAAATTCTAAAAAAATAAATAATAATATACAATGTGCTCCAAGGTCCAGTACTTGGTCTCTCCTCTTTTTTAGTATTTGTAAATGATTTTCCAAATTCTGATGAACACTCTACTCATTTATTTATTTGTTTATTTATTTCTTTAAATTACCCTCTTCTACAGGTGAAATGCCCAATTACATAATTTTTAGCAACTATTTATGTTTAAAATGGGAATGTTAAAAAACTTTCAGCAGTAGCGTGCGAGGTGGAGTCAGAACACTAGTTCAAAGTAAATAATAGTATATTACGTAATGAGAATTGTAAGAAGCATATTACGCACGAATGGAAAAGTTACGCACGATGCCGTGTAGCGGCGAGTGCGTATTTCCATGAGTGCGTAATTGCTTTACAACTCGAATTATGTACTATACTTTACCTACGATCATATTTATTTATATATTTAGTAAAATTTGGATTCAGTTTACTAGTCAACAATGTTATTCAACAAATATTATGTCAGTTTTGACAGCGTTTGAAAATTACGTAGGCGCATTTGTTTTTTTTAAACCCTGCGTCAGCGATATAAGTCACCTATAATTGGGTGTCCTGTGCGTTTTGTTTACCGTGCGATTTGTTTACAGTGCGTTTTGTTTACAATACGTAAAATTCAACTTACATGGATGGCATGTAGTGTGTTTTTTACTATTTACAGTAGTGATCGTAGGTAAAGTCACATTAAATTTTCTCAGTGTGTGATATAATAGAGCACAGGACTCCCCAGGAATGAACAAACTTCTTAGGAGTTTATTTAGTTGACAAATTGAACTTTCAAGTATAGAAAATGTATCAAATAGTGATCAAAAAATACATTCGCCTTGAGAAATCTAACAAATGAAGTAAGTAAGGATGTCCTGAAAAATGCATACTTTCCACTATGCTCTTTATTTTTCCATGCTGTCTTAGTATGGAGACAAGCGTCTAATTTATCTAGAATTTTTGGCTCTATAAAGACGAGTAATATACATAATGTCTAGCATATATTATAAGGATTACTGTAGAGAATAGTTTTGTAAATATACTTACGGTTACTTACAGATAATGCTACTACCATTACAACAAAACAGTACAACACATAATAGTATATTATGCAACGATCGTTTAATGATAGCTATTAAGACACGAGCATGAGAATTATGACGTGAGCCGTATGCGAGTCTTAATTGCCATGAAATGTGAGTTGCGCACACTATTTTTTTTACTAGAAGTCATAATGAAATAGAAAATTAACACTTTATTTCTGAAATTGCTAGGTAAACATGACATGACAAATGACTTGTCAAAATTGACAAATTTTAGATCTGTCAGATGTTCAAGGCAATAGTTGATATTGACAGAATATTGCTGTTTGTCGCGTTTCTATTGGTTATAAACTTAATGGAAAATCTGTATCTTATTGAATCTCATTAAAGTACAGGTAGAGAATGTCTAATAGATGAATTAAAGCACGGGAGTAGAAAAAGATAAATTAACACCTCATGGTCCTAAATAAGATCGTATACCTTGGAGCTCTTGTTGATACTATATAGAGACAGTAGATCTGTAACTTGCCAGTTCAAAATTTAGATTGATAGAAATACGAAACGTACCAATATCAGGTTTGCTGACGCTCTGATTGTCTCCATCTTTGTTTATGCAACTGAGACATGGAATGTTAGGAAGACAAACGCCGTGGAGTATTCATGTTATCGAAATGTGGTTTTATGGACGTCTGTCATAAATTCCTCGGACAGCCTCTCACACCAACAACTCGATTCTCCCAAAACAACTCCGTCGCATCGTATTATTTTTTGGCACACAAACGAATGGTTCAGGCGAAGAAGATGCCCTCCAAGAAGTTTATGAGAAAGAGCTTTGTTGAGGTCGCATGTCTAACAGGCAACCTCAGCAGATGATATGACGTTGTTAGGCGTGCCATGCAACGAAGGTAGGCCGACTAGTATGCATGAGCCACAAAAGTCAGAGAAGACGTTATTTAAAAGAGGAAAATAGTGTTTAAAGAAACCGTCGATAGAGAGCAGAAAAACAATGTTTGCGTAAAGCGTGTTGTGGTACCCAACGAACACAATGGGGTTATTTCATAATTTGTATTTACATTAAATTGGCATTCTAGGACTAGTAATAACTAAGTATATGTAACGGCATTTTTTTATGGACGTTAAATAATTTTAAATTCAATTTATAATTTGAAAATGATAGTTCCCTCTAAAAGCCGTGACGTCAATGGTTACGCATGCGCAGTATAGTTCAAGCAGTAAATTTGTCTATCAGCCATGAAATACAAACTTCACCATTACCTATATTGACATGTGTGACTGACATTTTGTTTTGCCGTTTTCGCTAAATGTCAAAAATACCACTTTTGATTCGTTCGTGCCGAGACGAATTTTCGATTTGCCTTGTGCAATTTACGATGCGGATTAACTAGAACTCTTCTCTTTGCGTCGCGACATCGTACGGCCCTCCCGCAGATGTTTTTAGAAAAATATGAATGTTTTAAGATTGCATGTTTTTGCGCTATTTTCGGTTCCGAAATGCATGCCTTTTTTTACTGTTTTTCGCCGATATCTCTGAAACGGTAAGAGCTAACCCAAAATAAAAAATACCGTAAAACAAGTTCGTTTCATTACTAATCTTTTGGTTCCATCAGAATATTTATTTTCTTTTTTTTTTTTTTCGCTTCGGAGATATTTACTGAAATATGTGGCAAAAATCACACATTTTTGGTTTAAAAAGTTGGGAACCTTGGCTCCTAGGCCAAAAAACTGCTCTAACGAATTTAAATAGAATTAAATTTGTCTTGCGACAAAAATGGGGAAAATAGAAGGGGCGGAAGTGAGAACCTTTTTTTCGGTAAAATTTCTCCATTTTGTCACCGTAATTAATCGGTAATTAACTGAAATTGATCTCAATTACGATGTACTCTTAACATGTATTACCTAGACGCTCCATTAATCTTGGCCCATCAAAGCAAACGTTTCTGGGAAAAATGTTTTTTTTTAAGATTTACATGCATTTTCTAGGAAAACGTAAGATTTCTTCCATTTTCCCAAGAACCTCGCTAATTATCAGTTTTTTCAAAATATTTGTAGACACCAATTCTAAAGAAAATTGATCGAGCTTTCTGGCGCTTTTTTTATTTTTTTCTCTAACATAAAAAACAACAAAGTTATGGCCGAAAATATGCGCCTCTTCGCACTTCCTAAAATTCATAAAATATTTATTTGCAAACTGGAAAACAATAGTAGTCAAAACATTAGTATTACATTTGGCATTGAAGGGCAGCAATCCAACAACAATAAAATTACCTCTAACCATTGACGTCACGCATTAGTAAAATTTAAAATGAGTAGTATAATTTTTGAGGATGTATGAATAATTAACAGATATCAGAGTGATTTTAACTGCTATTACGTTATCCTCGTGTATTTTACTGTTCAAATTAGTAGGTATTTTTAAGTTTTTTACACACATGAAATAATTCCATTGGTGCTTAAATAATAAATATTTTGACAAAAATAATTTAACTTGTTTTTGTTGACGTTTTTTATTTTACGTATTTTTTTTTGAGTTGACTCATTTCCTTCTGTATTTGTAAAACTAACACTACAATCTATCAATTGATTTTTAGCGAACATTTTTTTACACTTAACCAGCAAGAAATTTCGTAGACTTATTTCAGTTCATTATGTAAATATAATAAAACAAAACTAAGCTCAACTAATTATTCAACATCTATTCTCCACAAGTGTGCCAGCATCATTCCTCGAGTTAGCCAACCCTTACCTGGACGCCCCTGCCCTATAACCTGAAGAACATATTAACAGTTATTTCCCATGTCTCACTATAATACACCTCAACTCACTCCGTGGGAACGTAGAATGCCTCTAAAGATATTTCACATGGTATGGTTTACCCTACTGTGGCCAGAGAAGGACACCCTGACCATGCGGCGCTTTGGAGAAGTGGGGATGAAGTGTAAATTCCCACGATCCATCGGAATGTATACTCCTGGTTTTTAAAAACACCAATCATTCGGTGGTTGTCAACTGACCCACGACAAGACCCCAGTAAATTTTAAAAAACAAACCAGTCGCAGAAGAAAATTGAAGTGTAGAAGTTAAAAGATAATCCCTCCAAAGTGTTAATGAGACAATAAGTGCGAACTATATTTACTGTGAAAAGTGTTAGTGTGATAGAAAGCTTTTTTGGATTTTTAAAACATCTTAAAATACACCAAAAAGGTAAATAAATATAATATTTGGTTTGTATGCTCTGAATAGAAAAGTTACCTCAAATACTGAACTAAATAAATAGTAGTTTAATTTATAACAAACATATAAATAACACAGCCAAGCAATTATGTAGGTACTTAAAATATTCTTGTATTGTAGTTTTTAAACCAAATGCAATCTCTACTATATTGATAACATACCTAACAAATAGTAGTAATAGGTTCATAATCGCAAAAAACATATTTACCTCTTACAATCATATAGATATTTAAGTGAAGTATACAACTGAAATTGTGTACTGTTTTTCGTGCTAACTATGTATTTTCAAAATAAAATATGTTTCGTATAGTATTTCAGATAGTATATTCCTATTTCATATAGTATTGCAAAGTAGCATAAAAAAGATAGCACTATGCAACTACTGCAAAAACAAGAACAAAATATATAAAACTGGTTGCTTCCCGCTCACAATTACAGAAAGGACAATGTTAAAACTAGCTGATTTTTGGCCCGCATCGGGAAAGACCCAGAAAAAACACGTCTTCGTGGTATCAAAAGGCTGGGTAAAATTCTATTCACACATAGAAACATAAAAACAATCCATAAAATTGCTTTGGTGAGAACTATCCCTATTCACACCCTATTTAGGGGGTGGAACGCCATACACAGCACTTAATATTAAAAAATAGGTACCAAGGTGACTAAAAATGTACAAACTGATTTTTTAATACTAGTTCAGCTAGACCTTCAACTGATCCTAACCTCAGCATCCCCATTTTCAAAAACAATCCCTATAAGAGTATGAAATAATATTCACAGCAAGCATTACTACAAAAAAGTGCTTTAGTTAGTGAGCCTGGAAACCACCAAACTACCTTATTCGAGGGTGCAGTTTTATTCACAGTGTGACACTTAGTAATACACCAAATTATTTTCTACTTGTAAAAGAGATAAGACATCAACTTTGTCTTGACGTGAGTAGCCTTATTACGAAAAACTACCTATATGAATATAAAAAATACGTATTGCGTTCCACCCCCTGAATAGGATGTGAATAGGGGTAATTTTTACCCTTTTGTTATCTCTATTGAATCGATACCTAATAGTTATCGTAAAATAAACTGATTTTCGCATTTAGTATAATCTATTATTCAAAGCAAGGTTGTTTTTATGTTTTTAGGGACGAAATAGAATTTTCCCCAGCCTTTTGATACCACGATGGCATATTTTTTATTAATTTTGAGCCTTTTCCAACAATTTTCTCTGGATGGGGGCCAAACATCAGCTATTTTTAACATTGTCCTTTGTAAGTCAAGTACCTATAAGACAACTGAAATTGCGTGCTCTTATTCTGATAACTAAAATTAAATTCAATATTTCCTGTGTCATTTCAAATAGTTTAAATTTCATATTTCTATATTTTCAATTAATTATAGAAAGCTGCTATAGTCTCCATCTGATCCTTGTTTGCTTTACACTACTTTTTTAATTTAAAATGTTGTATCTATATTTAACTTTATTGCGATTAAGATAATAATCTTAATGTAGGTTTTTATTTATTTTAAATCGTTGACTGAAGTCCATTTATAGTATTTCACGTATTCAAGCAGTTATTTTTTAGGTTTTCTGAGTCTTATTTGATTCTAATATCGAATATGCCCATTAGTGAAGACGAGTTCGATTATAACAGATCTCAAGAACCTCAGTCCACTATGTCGAAAGCGGAACTAAGAAAGACCCATAAACCCATTATGGAGAAAAGAAGAAGAGCGAGAATTAACCACTGCTTAAATGAAATAAAAACTCTCATTTTGGAAGCAATGAACAAAGATGTAAGTAATATTTTGGCAGAGTAAAATCACCATTCTCTTATTTTCTTCGTTCATTTTGAATCAACTCGTGGGGGTTTTCGAGTTAAATACTCCCCATTCGTGATTGTTTTGAAATAATGCCCAAGCCAGAATTGCTAAAAAATATTTTTATATTACAATATTTTTGGAAATTAAATGACTTAATTCTAATTTAGCGTTTCCATTTTCAATAAAAAAACCTAGTAACTCCACAGTGAAAATATCTACGATTTACCCAATAGTCATAAACTACGAAGAATTAAGAAAAAGATAGACGAAAATAACAACACTGTGTTAAATTGTAATTGTTAATTGAAATGTATTAACTATTCTTTCGCATGGTAATGAAAAATAAAAGCTGAAAAGTTTACATTTAGGTTTATTTCAAAATACATATTTGGCGGTTTTTGGCGAACAAGGCAAAAATTTGCTGGTGATATTACATTTTATTCTTATCTATAAGTTTTAATGCATTATTTATTTATAGATCTTCAAATAACAAATCTACTAATGTTCAATGGTTTTTAAGGAGAAATAATGATAAATAATTTTTTCTACGACTATGAATAATTCATTTTGAACACGTAATAGGGCTCATTACACACTGCCGTGGATAATGATTCATTACTCAATGGGCTAGAACCAATCATAAGAGTTTATTTTCATTACTTAACTGTTGTGGAGCAATCAGAAAAGATGATTTAAAATTCAAAAATGTCGCGTATGCTATGACTCAATTCAATCTGTCATGCAAATATCAATATGTCATGGACATCTAGATTTCTTTGAATTTTAAAATCAGGTATCTTTTTACTAATTTGCACAAATTTGTTGTGACAAAATGATTTCAAGCGATGAGTAGTCGTAGGAAAAGTATAGTATTCTACTCGCGTATAATAACTACGACTTGATCGGATGTATTACAACACTCGCCTTCGGCTCGGCCGTAAACGTCATCCTCGCGAGTGATAGTCACAATTACACTCTCGTTGAATAATATACTATTTACTATATCGAAAATTGATATAGAATTGTACTTACTATATGCAAGATCTCTCCTAAGGCTATTTATTCAATTCAACATAAACAAATCTTAATAATGAGACAGAAGTAGTCAAGAAAGTAAGTCAAATCGGATTTCTGTACGTGAGGTACAGAATTAAACTACAAAATAACGTCATGTATATTATGGACTTTACTGCATTTTGCATAAGCTGACTATAAATAAGAATTTGAAATGAACAGAGTCTAATTTAATAAACATAGAAGATATTGACCGCTAAAATTATAGAAGCATTAAACATTATTCAAGCGAAATTTTTTACAGAAAAATTATTAATCGAGATTTTGTGCTGTTAACATTTGTATCAAAATTGATTGAAAACAATCTTGAAGGCATGGTTAAACGATATCTTGATAGTAAGAGATAGTTTATAAATCTTAAATTTGTATCTTGAATAATACCGAGTATGTGTAAAAGTTAGATTTTCTCGGAGATAAGAGGAATAAGTAGTTTATAAAACATTTTGCACAAATAAGTACTGGACCAGTGACACATAAGTTGTAAGCGCAATTCCAACCAATTTAATTTTGAAACCTCCAAAGTAGTATTTTAAGATGCTGTCGTGCGCAAAAAAAATGGGACAAGTCTTATAACGTATTTTTGCTAAAATCTAGTTATGTACATCTAACTTTAATTTTTGTGACATCGTCAGTTATTTGTCAAAATTCATTGCAAGTGTGCAAAAACTAATATGCCCCATATAAGAGATTTAGTTACAGCTGGAGTTATTGCCAAAGCAGAAGATGGATGGTCAACGAGACAAATTGCACTGCGTTATAATATTAACAAAAATTCGGTGTGTAACATTTTAAAAAAGTGGAGAATAAACGGTGCGATTAGTAGAAATCCTGGATCAGGGCGACGAAGGATATCAACTCGACAACAAGATTTGCAATTGGTAAATACGTTAGTAGAAAATCCATTTTACTCAGTTATTCAGGCTGCTGAAGAAACGAATTTTTCTGGATCGAATAGTACTGGTCGCTGGCGAGTAAAAGAATTGGAGCTATGCTGTCATCCAGCAGCACAGAAATACTTAACTTAAAGCTGAGCATAAAGAAGCTCAACTAGAATTTGCGCTTGAATTTTTAGTGCATGATGTATATTTTTGGAACAATGTAATTTTTACACATGAAAAAACTTTCCTTTCAACACACAGCGGTCATATTCGTGTTTACCAACCTCCAAATACTCGATTTGATGAGAAGTATATATCTAACAATGACAAAAATGGTAGATTTTCAGTTAATATGTGAGCTTGAATATCTGCACGTGGTCCTGGTATTTTGTGGCATATCGAGGAGCGATTTAATAGTGAAACTTCTATTAGGATTTTAGACAATATTATGCTGCCTTCTGTGTCACAATTATTTCCTAATAATGAATTCATATTTCAACAAGATAATTATTGTTTCGTTCATACCGTATCCAACTGGTTTCAAGATAACAACATTAATGTTCTTAACTGGCCCAGTCATAATCCAGATCTTAACCATATGGAAGACGTATGGGGACTACTCGTAAGAAGTATCCAAAAACTAAATGTGAGACTACGAAATACCCAAGAATTATGGGAAATAATAAATAATGCATGGGAAAATAGTATTACTGATGACTATTGTATAAGGTTATTTAATTCTATGCCAAACAGACTTGTAGAAGTTATAAATAGAAATGGTGCAATAAGGAAATATCAATAGTTAGTTAGTTTCTTGTTAAGTTGGATATCCACTTTTTTAAAATATTAAACACCAAATTTTTGTTAATGTTATAACGCAGTGCAACTTGTCTCATTGACTACAGCAACTACAGCATTACAATAAAAAATAAAATAAGTGCTAACTGTTTTATTTCGGCTACTCATTACACATTCAAATAGAGACAGATTTACATTAGAAAAAAATAGTTCTCCTATTTTTTTTTTGCTCACGACAGTACACTTGATTTCAAAAAAAGTAGTACACTTTATTTTAGCAATGTAAACATGACTTATAAAAAATATTGATAACAGTCATTGTCTAAATGTCAACTCTCACAATTTTTTTCAATTTGAAGTTTATTAATACGCAAGATTTGATTAAAGAATCATTCTTGAAAATTTTAAATTTTTGCCAATTTTTAATAATTGTTAGACAACTAACGGAAATTCAGAAGATCAGTATTCTTTTGAAATTGGAAAATAGATTATCTACAAGAGCAACTGAAAAAAAAGATGGGAAAATGAAAGAACTAGATCCCGCAAAAATGGGTTTGGTAGGCCTAAACGAGGTAATGAGCATCAAGATGAAGCCCTTATAAATTACCTTCAGGAAATTCCATTTGAGACCACAGTTGATGCAGTTTTAGAAACAAATTTTCCTGCCTCAAGATCTACTGCTTGTAGAAGAATTAAAAATAACATTCTGAAGTGTAGTTCTGCTGCTAAAAAATACAAATTAACGGAAGAAAAAAAAAACAAAGAAATTAAATTGTCATCCTCAAGATGCGGAACAACTTCGTGCAATGATTGAAGATTAATGGTAAAGTTTATGTAATGCTCAAATGGCAGAAAATTTAGTTTTATCAATGCCTAGGAGGCTACAAGCAATTTTAGATGGGGATAGAGCAATGACTAAATATTAATTGCTACTATTTTATATTGTAATTTGTTTATTTGTGTTTTAAATTTTTATTCAAAATGTTATATTTAAAAAATAATTCTATTAAAAATAAGACTGTTAATTTATATAGTTATTACTTAAAATAAAACAACCAATATTACTGATAAATTTAGTAATCTCATCTAATGTCCATTTGATATCATTGAACTTATGTTGGTTCTACTTTTAGTCTATTCCCAGAATTTCTTAAAATCAGTATCAACCTATGTAATTACAACTGATATCCATTATTAAGTTAATTTCAATAATCTGCTGACAAAAGAACAATTTAGACAACTAAAAAAAGAGGCCATTTTCTTATCTAAGAGTTGTACTACTTTTTTTTGAAATCAAGTGTACTAACCAGCGTAAGTGGAGGATTTTCCCGAATAGCTGACAAAAATTCATAACATCCAATATGTACACTAAAATTAATATCTGTAACATTTTGGACTCGCTCATTACGAATCCGATGCTAGAATTTGCAAAAACAAAATGGTGGTTTAAATATGGCGGATGGAAACCTTAAGAATTATCTTCCGATAAAATATTTCAATGTCCTTCATCTCTTCACTTATTTGACTTAATTTTGCACACGTCAGGTGTGTTTAATTTTTCTACCAATAAACAACAGATAATCATGGGTTATAAAAATTGTCATAACATTTTTTTTTATGATAATTTTTACCGCAGAATTTCAATTTCGGTTTATAAATATATTTCAGATACTTCTGATGCACCTTGTATCTCAGAAACTGATCGTAGGACTGAAATGTGAATTAAACTTTCCACAGTGAAGACAACACACCTCCAAAATTTTTTCAAAATTGATCGTGCACCAGTAATCCCCTATAAATTGTGTGGAGTCTATTTCAAAAATTATATTGAGAAGAGTTGTTGGTCTAATAATTTGGATGAAATACGATGAAACTGTCTAGTAAGAATTATTGAAAAATGTTATTTTGACTATTTAGCAAATAACTTGCATCCACTTAATATTATTTAATATGATAGGATATTACCTTCTTTATGCATACACTATGCATAATCTCAATTGTGATCACTTTAGTATTTTAATAAGGAATAAGGCTAATCACTGACATCACTGAAAATGTAATTAATCTGGAAAAGATGAAAATATAAAGAATAGATAATGTCTTGGTTTTTCATATTAATATTAGACATTGAGTGTTTGAAAGTTGTCTGCTAAACACTGCAAAATAATAGTTTTCAATAATTATGAAATCAGAAGTAAAACATATAATTCTTAAACACTAGATGAAGCTATCGAGCTATTAGGAAGTAAATCTATTTTGTTACATATATATCAAACAGGCTAAATATTTCAGTGGTACGGTCAGACACAGATACTTTTGCTGCGCAGTTTTAAGGTTGCAGCTGCAAAAGATTCGTATCGTGTTCACACTGATTCTAAAGTAGGTGCAGCGGACAGTTTTTTTCTACTGCACCTACTCGTCAAAATTTCAAGTCTGGAGAAAGAGTACAGTGACGTTTACACACAACACGCTGTTTTTGCATCGTACAACCATCGTACTATAAAACACGGATTATTTGATTAAAATAATGATTTTAATCAAGTGATTTCTATTTTAAAAAGTCGTGGTTTTTTCTTGTCAAGTTTAAATATTATATAGAAAAAATACAAACTTTATTAATAAAAATCTTTGTTTGCAAACAGCAAAGCATTTAATTTAAAGGCTTAAAACATTAACTTAACAAACATATGAACAAATAAAACTATATATTTTTCAAAGCAGTACAAAAAAAGACATATTAAGTAGTAGTTTAAAGAGAAATACTAATCGAGGTGATTTTTCATTCCCCAATCTACTCCTAATATCTGAATGAACAAATCATTTTTTCCACTTCTGTAGAAGAAGCAACATCAAACAGAAGGGGAATTATCAGAAGCAGCACTTTGTTAATTTGTGGAATATCTTTTTGAGATTTCCACCACTGCACTACGTTATTTTGTAATATTTCTTCTGAAAATGTTTCTTAGCTATAAATATCAATATTTAAAGATTTCACCAAGATCAAACATGTATGTTATTCAAAAATAATAGATTTTTTAAAATTTCTCTACGTGCTGCAGCTTTATTCTGTGTTTAAATATTTTCTTCTATAACATGAACAAACAAAATACGATTCATTTAAAAACATTAATATTTTTGACGCAACTTATTCACAAACATATTATTTAATATTAAGCAATTACCTACCTCGGAATGTCCAGTACACAACTTTAAAAATACTGCACTCGCTACCGCTGCAAAAGTTTCAACCAAATAGATATTTTTTGCAGCCACCGCTACTCTTTAAAATTCTCTTCACACGTGGCTACTTTTGAGGCTGCACGCAGCAAATAAATAGTACACGCAACTGAACTGCACGCACTACCTTTAAGGTTGCACAGGTATTCACATGAAGATTCACTTGAACTGCGCAGTTTTTTACACTGCACTGCAGCAAAAGTGGCTGTGTCTGACCGTTATGTTGCATAAAAAATTATCAGATTAATTTATATTAGTAATTTTATTTCAAATCATGTATGTACCATCCTGAAGTTATTAGGTATTAATTGTATGAAAGGTACCAAAAATAATATTTTTCAGTAGTCATGAGAACTTCTGCAATTTAAAAGAGTTAATAATATAAAGAATTATATTTTTCACCCTCCAATTAATATATATTTCTCTATAATCTAACTGAAAGTGTTAGGAGCTGGTTGAAGCCCATTTTATAGCCATTCACTTCTCAATAATGGCAGATGCGTTTCGCCTTCCCAGGCTCATAGTGCTCCATCTATGGTACGCTAGATTTACTAATTATAATCATATGTTCCCAGAAGGCATTGTTGAAGTAGAAATAATTGATATATCTAATGATTGTGTTTTAGAATATTTTAAGATTGTCTTTTAAAAGGATATTTTATTGATTTAACTAAATGTGCTGCAATTTTGGTGACGTAATTCGATAATTTACTCGATAATTTATGTTATTAATATCAAATTGTTTAAACCCCATATTGCCTTTGAGTACTTCATATTTGACAGTTTCTGACAAAAATATGAAAAACAGCCATAAAATAAAGTCAAGATAGCCTCGAATTTGCAAAATAGAGGAAAAAAATTACCGATGAATCAGGATCGAGGGCATTTTTTTTTCTAGGATGGGAGCAGTGCCGGATTATCCATAAGGCTAACTAGGCTATAGCCTAGGTGCGACAATGCGTGAAGGGGCGCGCGTTAGTCCATGAGGCCTTGCACTCTCTCAAAATGTTTTCTTCAGATTTCTCTCCCCACGCCCATCAATTTTAAAACAGACAAAAAAATTGTTTTTCTTCTCCCCCTCCCCTACCCCGTGCATCAATTTTGAAACCGAGACAACCCTCCCGCTCATCATTTTTTTTATGTCGAAAAATTCGCGTTTTGCCGAAAGATGTAAATAATTATTTTTGAAGTTTATGAGATTTACTAGTTGAAGTTTATACTTATATCGTATATTTTCAAAAAACTGTTTAATTTTTTTTTTTTTTTCGTGAAAATAATAAAATATTAATCTTTCTTTCAACGTTCGCTTTTATTTTACTAGCTATTTCTGAAGGAGTAGTTGAGATAAATGAATGCTGTAGGCGACATTTGAAAGTTGGCTTATTAAGCTTTGGTATTCGCAATGAACATATTGGACATTCTACTTTATTAAACATAACTGTTTATGACAAATTTTGAAAGAGGCATCTATTTTGGAACAATTTTTTTGTCAAATATACATTTTTAAAACTTTTTCTCGAAAAGAAAATCAAGGAGGTCCTATTAGCTTTTTTTATTGGATGCATTATAAACTAGTAACTTATCAACATTGAATTTTCAGGAAGTGCACTCTTCAGAAACTTTCGGCCATATCTTAGCTAATTTCTAACATAAAGGTATGTGCTAGGTCTTAAATGTAATTGAAGAAGTTTTCAACTTTATTGCATTGTTTTTATGTAAATTGGGAAAATAGTCATAACAATATACTGCACCTCCCACAATTTTTACCGACAATGGAGAAAATATTAAATAACGAAGAAAAGGAACCTCTCTACATTTTTAACTAAAACGCTTAATTTTAATTGTAAATAACGCATTTCCCTATTCTTCCCATCTCTCTAAAAATTTGCCCTTAATTCGAGGTAGACTCGTCTTTTTTTCTGAAAAATCATAATACATATATGCAAAGTTCCATTAGTCACTAATGTTTTCCTCTATTTTCCTCATCTTATCGAACTATTTACCAAGTATAGTATAGACCAAGAGCTGCCAATGATTTATTTACCTTATAATCAAAATACGGTTTGACCCTAAGAATATAGAGGTTGTCTCACAATATAATAATTGATTTTGTCTGATGGCCGCACACCCCGGGGGGGGGGGGGCTTTCAAAACATAAAATGTTGCATTTAATTACGTCATGAACAAATACTAAAGATGTTATACCAAGGGACACAAATCTAACTGTCTCTTGTTTTCATTAAACCAGACTGATCTGAATGTGATGAAATTTTTGCATTTATTTTCCTCATGAGGAAAATTGATGATGTCTTCATATATCTTTAGTTTTAGATTAGACAAACATGAATATGTCAAATCTGACTGATAAAGCTCTTGTTTAAGGTCCATCAGACCCAATTTGAAAAAAAATATATGTATTTTAACTCATCAGTAAATTAATGATCCCTTCACATTTCGTTAACTTTAGGTTAGTCAAACATGAATATATCAGATCTAACTGATAAAGTTCTTGTTTAACGTCCATCAGACACAATTTGAAAAATAAAGTTTTTTTAGCTGAACTGCAAAATAAATGAACCCAATCATATTTTGTTAGCTTTAAGTTAGCCAACATGAATGTATCAAATTGGACTTGTTTATGAACTATCGAACACAATTATTTTAGCCAAGAATAAAAATGAGACAGACTGGGGAAGCTTTTATCATTTCTATAAGCTCAATTTGGATTAATTGTATTTTTTTTTTATTAAGGAATGTGAAGTAAACTTTATTAATAAAGTCTCAATCAAATTTTGCGCATTTGTACATACCACGAGTTATTTGTATGAATGCACAAAATCTGATTTTGAATTTGGATTCATTTACGTAATGTGCGAAAGGGATCAAATTATTGCGTTATAGAAATAAAATCTTTATTTAACATAGTTAAAAATATATTTGTAGGTATAAGTAAGTACTAAATATTGATGTGGGTATTATTAAATACTAGTTATAAGTTAGTATAGTTTAGATATTATTTTTATAACGCAATAATTTGATCCCTTTCGCACGTTACGCAAATAAATCCAAATTGAAACTCAGATTTTGTGCATTAGTACAAATAACTCGTGGTATGTACAAATGCACGTATGATTGAGACTTTATTAGTAAAGTTTACTTAACATTATTAAATAAAAACATTTTACAATTAATCCAAATGGAGCTTATAGAAATAATAAAAGCTCCCTCGGTCAAATATCTCATTTTTGCTCTCGGCTAAAAACTTTTTTTTTAAATCATTTAATTTAGGGATAAAATAATTGTGTTCGATGGTTCATAAACAAGATCTTTTCAAGTCCAATTTGATAAACTCATGTTTGGTTAACCTAAAGCTAACGAAATATGAAGGATTCATTCATTTTGTTGATGAGGTAAAAAAATACAATTTTTTTCAATTGTGTCTGATGGACCTAAAACAAGAGCTTTATCAGTCAAATTTAGTGTATTCATGTTTGGCTAACCTAAGGCTAGCGAAATATGAAGGGTTCATTGATTTTACCGATGAGGTAAAAAAAAATGTCTGGTGGACCTTAAACGAGAGCTTTATCAGTCAAATCTGATATGTTCATATTTGGATAACCTAAAGCTAAAGAAATATGAAGGTCTCATCCATTTTCCTTATGAGGAAGATAAATACAAAAACCTCATCACATTCAGATCAGTCTGGTTTAATGAAAACAAGGGACTTTTCAGTCAGATTTGGTGTATTTGTGTCTCTGGGTATAACAGCTTTACAACAGAGTTGATTTTGTCTATTTTCCTCATGACGTATTTACGTAAATGCAAAATTTTATTTTTTTTACCCCCCGGTCTGTGATAAAGCAAGATGTGCTGCCGTCAGACAAAAGCTATTATTGTATGGTGAGACAACCTCTTCATATTCTTAGGGTCAAACCGTATTTTGCTAATGAGGTAAATAAATCGTTGGTAGCTCTTGGTCTAGTAGTAATCATAAACATAGCAAATCCGTTTGATGTTATTAAGAAATAAGCAAATGCTAAGTAAACTTTGAAAGCTTTCATGGAAAATGTCATAATTAAAAAGCTACTTTGAAGACCGAACACAAATTGTGAAAATTAAGTAATCCCAAAGATTTTGAAATTTGCTCACCATAAGGGAGAGTTTAGCCAAGTTTGTTATTTAATGTATTTGTAAATAACTTACTCACCTTACCAGGGGATGAAGTACGGCTATCGGTTTAAATTCCGACACTCGATCAGCGAAGCGTAGCAACGCTGAGCGAGTCCGGAATTTGGATGGATGACCTAAGATCTCAGCTAATTGTCGGTAGGCTACCAACAGAGACAATCCTGGGTCGTTGAAGGTGGTGAACGACCCAGAATAGGTTAAAGTTGGTGACCGAGGACCGTGGTTTGGAGTCCACGCTAAATTGTAGATCCCTAGGGCCATTCTGGTCTAGTTGCCTAGTAAGAAGCAGTATTAATACTACTCACCTTACCAATATAGTACAAAATTTTACCTTTGCAGATGACACTACAATATTTTTTTCTGCTGCTATCTGATCCGATTCAAAAACGATAACAAGCATGAATATAAAGAGAGTTAAAGATTGGCTAGATTATTACTATTAATATTCAAAAAACCGAATGTATTTATACGTCATATAAAAATACATAAGTATACCTATTCACAATACGAATTTATCGATAAATGCGACAGAATCCATGAAATATCTATGAATCTCAAATGCCATTTGCAAACTAATTATATAGTAAAACGACTAGGATCGCTTGATTTCAATTTTAGGCAGTTAGTCTTGTACAGTCTATAATTAAGTATGGAATATTAGTATGGGGTGAAAAAAAATAAAATAAAACAAATATCAAATTTCTATTACAGGTACGGAAAATGTATTTTTTTACCTTATACCGGTAAAAGATTATATTATTTATCAGCACCCCAGTCACTTTTATATTTTGAATCAAATAATTTAAATATCAACTAACTGAGCCCGTCGAAATTCGATGGAATGGGCATGTTGAAAGCGTATCCTAGAAATTATTTCACATCTTTAAACTTACTACCACCACTCATATTTTTGAGAAAATCGCGGCCCTGTTTCAACGTAATGCTCACTTTTTCTTAGAGTAGTTCATAAAAACAAATAAAATGTTCACGTCCTTAGTCCAGTGATTTATTTTATTCTTTTAGTGATCTTATATCGTTTTACTAAAACTAAAATAGGTCTCGTCCTTAACAATTACGTTAACTAACAACAACAAAAAATATGCGCAGAAACGAGTTTGTACACTCCATCATTCTAAGCCAATGAGAACGAATTACGTGACATTCAATGTCGACACCAGTGGCGCCGGTAGCCTGCAGTACAGCAGCGACGACAGTAGCAATAATAATACAACAACTTTATTAGGCAACGTTTAGTACAAATTACTAGTCTTCCACTTCCTTTGAACAGAGAATACTCGTAACAGTTGGCAAGTTTTAATCTACTCCTTTACACAGCTCCTTTTGATCGCGAAACTTGTATTGCAATTACACATCCCTATATACCCCAGATAACGTTATGCCACTGGTAAAAATATTCGCGCATGTTGGTTCCGCCTGTCATCTTCTCATAATAATACTATTCTACATGTCAAATATTATTGTTTTCCGAAACATTTTTTCCTCAATTATTTTTTCTATATTTTTCGATCAAAATGTACCAGATTTTTTTCCATGGGAACAAGCCTTATTTACCTGTCTAATATTATTTTTCTCAGTCAAATATTTTTTTAGATATAGAGCCAAGAAGCCGACCGACAGACGGACTGAATGACTGAAATATGACCGCTATATAAGTGCGCCACACACTTTTAAATTTAAATTATTTAATTAATTATTAATTAATTAATTATTTTTATTTATGGTGTGTTACTCATAAAAGCGTGTTTTTTAGTTTTTTAAAGGTATAAAGTTAAAAATATGTCAATTAGGTATCTCCCGAGCTCAAAAAACTATAGCTACAAAATATGTTCTATACCATCCCGAATGTACAATGTACAATGTTATACCAAAAATCCTTAAAAGTACTACTTTTACACATTTTCTGTATAATATAATCAAATGAGTTAAAGATTTAACATATGGAAAACTTAATATATTTGCAAACACTGTTTTTCCCTCAAAAATTAATCAACAAAACATAACTCTTCATTTTTACATCCCTCTAACTACACAAATTTTATTTTAAATATTTGGCATCATAATTTTTACTCTGAAAGTTTAAACAAATTAAATTTAAAACATTAAAAAAATATTAGCAACTAGGTATATTTTGGGCACTCATAGAAACATCCGTAAAGCTTATATTAATATGTTATATTGATAGCAACTCAAATTTAAAGTCATTTTATGCAATGTCAAAAATGTTATGTAGAATAAGATAAACATTATAACTCTATCTTTATTTTTATTTATATTATCATATCTTAAATTCTGTCAATAAACATGATCATTATTATTATTAAACTTAAGCAAGCTTTAGAAGGTGTGTTTATTTAAATATATGACATTTAGAGCAACACGATATTTCCCTATATATTTTTCTTGTTGTAGCCATCCCGTCACTCTAAGTTGGAAAAGGCGGACATCTTAGAAATGGCCGTGAAACACCTTCAGAATGTGCAACGCCAACAATTAGCCTTAGCCATGGCAACAGACCCATCCGTGCTTAGAAAATTCAAAACTGGATTTAACGAATGCGCCACCGAAATAGACAGGTACATGACTCAAATAGATGGAGTGGATAACTCCATGAAGCAAAGAGTCTCCAGTCATCTACAAAAATGTATAGGAGGCATAGAGCAAGTGGCTCAGTTCAACTTCCCAGGATTTAGTAATCTCCCAATCCTGTCCGGAGCCAATATATTTACTCCAGCACAAACTCAAGGAGAAGCATCCAGTAATGTCGGAGACCAGAACAATAATCCCAGAATTCAGATCCCACAAGGCATTTCCCTGATTCCAAGTCGATTGCCAAGTGGAGAATTAGCCTTACTAGTACCAAATTCCAGCAACTTACCGTATTTTCCCACAGCTGTTGCGCAAAATGTTCAGCAACGACCTAGTGCCTTTGCTACTGTTACCCCGCAATCTTCCACTAGTGAAAATCTAATAGTCAAACCTCTCAGTCCTCCTATGAGTCCTATAAATCAAGATGAAATTCGAATTAGGAACCCATCCCCTCACGGGTTTAGGCCAGTATTACCTAATAAGCAGCGAAGTTATAGTGAAGACCATCAAGTGCCTCAGATATCTTCCACCGTATCGTCAGAAAAGCATCAGTTTTCTCAACCTCTCGAAGTAAAAACTTTAAGGTTTCCAATTCATAAGTACTCCGATAAGGAGAAGAGGACTGAATCGCCTAAAAAAATTGCGGAACCCTTATGTATTATCACCAACCAGTCTGAACGTTATAAACAAGCTCAGATGAAAGACGATTCAGCTAACTATGAAGAAAATGTGGTGCAACAAGGCGTGAAAAGGAAATTCCAGGAGGTTGCCCAGAGTCATGGTCTTCTTACCCTTGCTCAGCATGACTTTAATTATAACCAGGCGCCGAAAATTCTTAAAATTCAATCTCTTATTCCCCCACCAAACTTTGTTCAAGAAAGTGAGCCAACCTCAAGTTCGACTAAAATTAATGATTTTCCTAGATTGATACCCAGATCAGATATTTTCGAAAAAGACGAGAGTCGAAGGAGGGAAGATCAACCTTCTGGGTCGAAAGACAATAATTTTGAGAGTAACAGTGATATGTGGAGACCTTGGTGATTTAAAAACAAACCTGTGATTTATATTTTAAAATCTTAGCTCAAGTTCAAGCTTTAATGTAATATAGTACAAAATATTTTTATGCTTGAATGTTGTATGTGTTAAATGTGAGTGTGATAGATTAAGTTTCATCTGGAATGATGAATAACCCAGTTTTCAAAGTCGAATTAGAGCAAGTTGAAATATCGCACGCAGGTAGTTCTTATTACTATAATTGAAAGAAAAAGAGATTGTGTGGGTCGATCGAAAAAAAAAACGTTCTTTTGAAACTCCGTAAATATTCGCATTAGACTAAGTATAACGAACAGAAAACTCTACAAATAAAATATTTCTAATTAATTTTTCGTAGGTGCAACTTAACTTGATGTGATCCTTGATCCGTTTAAATGAAAATTAATATACAGTGTGTCAATTTTCACGGTAACATCTTTGTAGCTCAATTATTAGTCATCCAATTTTAACCAAATTTGGATAGGTATCAAAGACTTCTACTTATCTTCTTTGAGTAAAACAAAACCTATTTCAGTCATTGACCTGTATTTTTTTTAAGAGAAAATAGAGTCGATTTTTCGAGAAGTCCTATTAGGCATTTTTTTTACTGAAAAATTAATAAAATATTGTTGGTCAGCATGTTTTAGAAACTCGATGTAGAAAATTTAACCACATTTTGATATGTAGTTTTCGAATTACGGCACGCTCAAAATTACCATTTTTCAAATATGAAAACTTGGAAACGAATTATTTAAAAAAAAAATCATTCTTAATATTCTATTTGTATTAACAATTTCTACCACTCTACCATCGATAACTTTCAAATTTCGTAGGCCAAAATAATAAAAAATTTTGAACCAGCGACTCTGTCAATTATTCGGGCATCGAGGATTGCCAAATCTGAAAGCATCGATGGCAGTGGGTGGTAAACAATTCGTTTTCTATTTCCCGTTTAATTACTCAACATTTGAAAAATATAATTTTAAGGAAACCGTAAATCGAAAACCATAAATTAAAATGTTAAATTAGATTTATTAGATTATATTGAATTAGATTAGATTAAATGTTATTAAATCAAATCAAATAATTTATTTAGTTCATCGCAAAGCTAAGACTTCTGAACACGTCAGCATAGTTACACAATACATTACAATACAGAAAATAATAAAAGTATGTTAAGCATTAATAAAATACAGATTAAAATGTCGAAAGAACAAACCACATCAATTTGTATGACAAAACTACAATTTACAATACATACATACACACATATATATGTATGTACACATATATACATATAATTAAGTAATGTTATTAGATATTCCTGGTCCGTGTTTGAGACATATATTCAAAAACTCATCAATGCTACAAAGGTAAGTGTTGTTTTTATATAATTTTTGAATTTATTGAGATTTTACGAACGTACATTAATGAAACATGCTGATCAATAATATTGCATTATATTTTCAGTAAAAAGAAATGTCTAATATTACTTCTCGAAAAGTCGATCCTTTTGTTCTTAATAAAAATGCACACCAATTTAGTAAAAGTCTTTGATACCAATCCAAATTTGGTTCAAAGTAGATGACTAATAACTGAGCTAGGCAGGTGTTACCATCAAAAGTGGGACACACTGTATACCACACATTATTTACAGTTACATTGGTCTACACTGAATTTGTAACTGATATACAATTGCGTGATATGCCTTTATTTTATAAGTGAATTCAGATATGCAGACAATTTTTTTTATCACATAAAATTTTCTAGTTACGCTTTATATATAACGTACTTCAAGGACGCTTATTAGAAGCAATTCCACATTAACATGTATTATGTTTGTTTTTATTTGCTAACCAAAATACGCAATACAAATAACATAACTTAAATGGCGTACCTTTATATTAACAAAAAAATATTTTATTCTTTGATAAAAAGTTAAAAATATTTATTATTGTTTCGTTTTTTACTTCCGTCAGTTCCTTTCGGAAGGAACAAACAGTAATTTCCCATTATGTTGGCGTTGCATTTACCCTGATAATGTTGCTCCAGGACAACCATATCTTGGTGGAATCTTTCACCTTTCACCCAAGATTCGAGAGAAAAAGTGTGAATGCAAGAAGTGATAAACGACATTATAACTCCCATTTCTTTCTACTGCTTCAGAAGCTATTTTACCAATATGTAATAGTTGTCATGTTTTTGGTTCCCTAAAAATCCTTCTACAACATATCTATACGATTCCAGGCACCACCTGTGCTACGTTAAAGGAAATACAAGAGCTGTAGTTTAAAAACTACGTGTTAAAAATTATTTGCCGTCGTATTTGTATAAAGCACTATAAAAGAAAAATATGTTTTTTGTGCACACGTATTATTGTTTTTAAATTTTTCTGCACTAGTTTTACAGTATATGTCTATTTATAAAAAATCAAACAGTCCCTAAAGATCATATTACCCCACTTGATGTTGTTTTACTATCCACAAATATGCCAATAGAGTTTGCAATAAAATGTATAGAAAACAAATGGTCCATTCATAGTAAATTTGTATTTATTACCGAAAACAAATTTGTCACTGCCATTATTTTATGTCTAAGCTTTACTTATATATGACAAATAATTTTTCTCCCAAATTTTCGAAACTGCCATGGGTTTTCCTATCCCCCACCATTGCGAATTTGGTAATAGAGGAATAAGAATACATGTATTAAAATCACTTAACTATAAACCAAAATTTTACAAGAGACATGTAGATATGGCGCACCTAAAAATAAAATAGATTACAGAGTTAATACTTGCATTTCCCCAGCGAAATATAAAAAGAAAATACCATAAATTTGTTAAATGTATTGCATTTTAATATTTACGGAGTGTCAAGTACCGTTTCTTTTTACTTAAACTTAAGCAGCCTACCCATACAAACTTTTCTTATATATAGTAGGGGAGCCAGCAGCACTTTTAGTGGCTATATATTCGATTTTTTTTTCGATCATATCAAAATAATTTATCCACAAAAAAAACTCCTACTACTTCATCAGCGGGACATCACATGGCAGCAGCATTTCGATTATGCTAAAAAACGAGTCAATGCTGTACGTGTTTAATGCTTTATTGGTGCTCTTTATTGATATTGGTATTACTTATACTGTAAAAACGCTTATGATGCCGGCCATTCGATAGAACAGGGCTTTGGTAAGAGCATAAAAGTCCTGGTAGGTATTGCTGGTGCGCCTGCAGGACTCTATTTTGTGAAAACACAGCCTAAATTTAAGAAATTATTTTTAAGCATATTTCAAAAAAATGTCGCTTGCTCCCGTACTAATAGTATTAAGAGCTTCTTGCATGTGAAATGTTTGCTTGTTTGATTTTAATGGACGTTTGGCTAGTTATTTTTGGTTTATTTTACTTTTAAGTTGTAAATATTTGTAAATACTTTATAAACCTGATTTACAATTAAAGCACTTTGTATAATTGTTAATAGAATTTTAATAGTTCATTCAGTATTTGTGAGATTAAATAAGATTGGAATCGTGTTATAATATTTAAATTGCCCTGATTTATTAGTTTACTGGCAAAATTGTAAACATTATCAAAAAACACTTTGGATTCAAGCTTTAATGAAAGTTTTTCACTACTTTGGCTATAAATAACGTCTATTGAACCTAACCAAGCTCGCAGGTATGAGAATGTAACAAGATTGTAGTTGTTGCGAAATGTTGATAAAAAGCTGATTTCCTTCCGTTGGAGATAGCAGTGAGAATAGTCGGGATATTTTCTAAAACAAAAAGAGGTCCACTAAAAATTATGAAATAAAACTTGTTGCCCGGTTAATTCAATCCTATTACCTAATGGTACAGAAACTAGAGGTTTTAACTTCGAAATAATGCCATATGAACTCCATTTCACTCATTTTTGGCAACGTAATACCAAATGCATAAAAAAAGTTTCCATATCACGCCGCGGCTTGCTAATTCATATTTTTCAGGGGTTGGCAAAAAAAAAACAAAAACATTGGAACTGAAAGAGAATCAAATTTTTCATATAAATTGATAGCACCAACACACCAAGACATTTCTGAACTGATGACGAAAAATATCATTTTGTATATATTTGTCAATTGTCAATTTATTCCTCAAATAATGGAATATTTGAGGAATAAATTACAATAGGAAAAAATCTTGATGACTTAGAGCTTTTTATCATCAGATTTAGATTCAGCGCATCAAAATACATATAAAATTATATGTCTCACCAGACATGTCAGTTCAGAATTTTTTTTTGTGCCGATGTAGTCTTAAGTTATAACGGCTTGAAAATTTAAATTTTAGCTTGAAAAGAGAGGTATTTCAAAACAATTTTCGTCAAATATCTCAAAAAGTATTACACTGAATGAAAACATGCTAGTGACAAATGAGAAAGCTACTAAATTGAGGATGAGTTTCGTTTTTTCTTTATTTCTGTAGAATTAACGGAGATCAGGAAGTATAAAGATGGCATCCGAACATTTATAGAACGAAGTATTTAGTTTAAATATTGATGATCTCAGAAACTGTCACCTGAAGTACTATTAATTGGGCTTTCAAATGATTTTTTGACTTTGTGTATATCATAAAAACAAAGAAGTTGTAACACAAGCAATGTGCTTCTTAACACTTTAAAAAAAAATGTCATTTTGTTAATGTAAGCAGTCAGTAATTAAAAAAATATATTCTCATTTACTGTTTTCCGTAATATATAGTATGTAGACGATCAATTTTTTTTTGTTCGTGTAAAGCACTTGCTTCAGAAAAAAATAGCTTTTTAAGCTATAAAAGGATTTCCGAGAAAACATAAAATTTTTGTTTAGTTGCAAATATCTCAATAAATATTAGTTTTAGCGAAAAAATGGTGGACATCAAAAAGAAAGCTTATAAACTGAAAATTAATTTGTTTTTCTATACATATATATAGGATTAATAGTTTCGGAGATATTGAAGTTTATAGATGGCATCCAAACATTTATAGGATAAATTATTTAGTTTAAATGTTGAATATTTTAGAAACTGTGACAATTCTATAAAATATTGATGGTCAATTTTTTTCTAAGTTTAAAACATTTTAGAAAATATTTCCATCCACCATATTACAGTTTTGAATTTTTATTTTGACTTCAGATTCGTAATCAGCGATCCCAAAAACATAAATATCCTACATTTCAAAAATAAATCAGTAATACTTTTTCAAATATTAAATATCTAAATACCTAAAGGTGCTTTTCACCCCTTGAGGGTAAGAGCAAGTATCCGTGCCACATAGAAACTCAAGATGATACCTTTTACTGGAATAATAACCAGGAATAATGTCATATGAAGGGCCAGACTGGAAGCAATTTTGCTTCCGTGTAACATCTTTATTTTATCGGCACCATCTCCAGCTTATTTTTCGCAGCAGCACGATACAAAAAAGGAACCCGCACATTCCTTATGTAAATTGGGATACAGTCAAAGTGGCTGAATTTATAATATGTTGTAGATTTCGACTTTCTGATCGAAAACTCTCATGGGCCCAACTCGATCCTATGTCTAGTTTCCCAGATACAACTATAAATTCTTGTAAAATTCTGTATCTTCTCGAACTTTTAATTTATTGGTGGGGTATTAAAGCTCAAATGAGCAATTTTCGAAAGTTTTTCAATTAAAGTTTTTTGACCAGGAAGACACATACTTCATGTAAAAAATGTTTTAGCCAATTTGACCTAATATTTTTTTTCACTTGTTATTTTTAGGTAGAATTTCCGGCGCCTTCGCCAACATTTTTCAAACTTTAATTTTTTTCTACGCTATCTTTATTAACACAACAAATGTTTTTAATGCAAAATATTATAAAGGGTTATCAGAACGTATCACAATATAAAATGTATGAAAAAAATCATGAATTCGAAATTTTCTAAATTGCATTTTAAAACGGGTTTTTTAGCTCGCTTGGGGGGTCCGAACGTATCACAATATAAAATGTATGAAAAAAATCATGAATTCGAAATTTTCTAAATTGCATTTTAAAACGGGTTTTTTAGCTCGCTTGGGGGGTCCGCAAATTTTTTATTGATTTGTAGTCTTAATGATACCTTATCATGAGACATTAATCGTGAAAAATTTGGAGTTGAGCATAAGAAAGGTTTCAAAGATATTGAGGGCCAAAGTGATCAAAATCGACTCGCATAGCACAATGAGTGAAGATAATTCAATGGAAAATATCAATTTCTTTATAAAATCTCTTGTTCTTTTCTATATTTTTCTCTTCTTTTTCTACTACCTCCCGTCGATTTTTATATTTGAACGCGATAAACTCAAAAACTACTCAAACGATTTCGATGCGGCCATTATTTAAGGTAGTACTTTATGAAAGACGTTTATAAGCTATTTATTACGTTAATATTTTCAAATGCAGCTAAGTAATTAGCAAAAATCAGTTCATCAATCTTGTGCAAAAATTCAATCCATCTCCTAAGCATCCAACTGCAGTTTTCGATTATGCTAAATATGGTATCGCAATCAAAAAGCCCTTGTTAATTAAAGCTTATATGAAGTCTCGTTTTCGCCGCAGTAAACATCACCATATTTTATATTCATTTTTATAGATATATATAATATACCGTGCGTGTAATTTCCCATTAGGCATGTACATTCACGTAGCGCGAGAGACATGACAACACTGCTGCCGTAAATTCCTCCGTCGGGCGGAACATCCCAGCTTTGTTATTTCATTTCAGCCAGCTGGCACGCGCGATGTTGTTATTTTACTCCCTATGCCTAGGGCTTGGCTACACGCACGGTATCATTGACCATACCGAAACAATAACTCATGAAATATAAATTAAAATCTAATCTAAAACAAAAAAAGCAGAAAATCGAAAAACAATGCAAAAAAAATAAAAACAAAAAAATAAAAAAACCTCTGTAGATTAGTGCCGTGACGTGGTAAAGGGGCTCAAGTTTTATTTTTATTATTATTTTATATTATTATCATTGTTATTATTATCCTTATTATGTAAATAGTAATAATACAAACAAATCTAATCTATTGACCTTCTATATCTCTGAAACCTTCCTTATGCTCAACCTCATATTTTTGTGTAATTAATGTCTTATCATAAGGTATCATTTGGACCACAAATAAATCGAAAATATGCGGGCCCTCAAACGGGCTATTTTTAGGGTCACTCTTTCTTGAGTTTTATCTCGGAAACTAGACATGTAGTCGGGGAGCCCTCCCTAGCCAAATATTGTATAGGAACAAAATCATAGAAAATTGTATGCACTTTGTTTTTTGTGCAGAAAGTTTTTCTCCATATTTTTTAGTTTTTGTGTTGAATGACAAAAACCATATTTGCAAATTTATTTTTTTAAACGGACGCCATTTTGAAAGTGCTGCCAATTTTTTTTTAGAACATGTCTTAAATTGTTCCTTAGGCTTTAATCTTTATGAAAAACATTTTTAAACAATACAAGTAGAGGATGGATGGAAAAAATATACTTATATATTATCACGCCCGGACTCAACCATTGTAATGAGAAATATAGAAAAAAATAAAAACCATTCAAAAAAAATTCTTTCATCATTGAAAACTGTTAAAAAGTGTGTACACTTCATGCTTATTATGGTTTATTAAGTTGTAGTAACGTAGATTCAAAAGAAAGTACATCTCAAATCATTTTAATTTCCCTGCTTGCTGATTTTTTTGATAACTGTAACTTGCCGAGAACTTGTCGAGAACTTAACGCATTGGAAAAAATAAAATATTATTACGGAAAAATGTATGTTTCTCGAATGTTTAAACACAAATTTAGTTACTTGTATACATTTTTTTTTTAAATATAATCAATTTCGTCATTATCATAATAGCGATTTTCAAGATCTTTAGGTACTTATACTTATACCTCTATATAGTTTTGAATATTAATTCTGGAACTTTTCCAATACATTAACCAATGTATAAGGAATCCATTGGATATAGTTGAAAGGTGGATAGATATCCCATAATAAATACAATAGAGTAAAGGCAGATAAAAATTCATCTGAAGGACGGCGTGGCAGCTCTGCTTTGATCCAGCGGCTATGTGTGGTGTGTGTATATATTCACAATTTGATATTTTCCCTCCATACTCACTATTTATCCTCCTATTCACTAAGAAAAATGTTTGAAATGTGTAATCAGAAACAGAAAAAAAGCTTTATTTTACTCGTTAGAACTGTTGACAATTTTTATCGAGTTTCCATAATATGCATTTGACCGTGCGCTTGGCCATGCAAAGTGTCAAAGCTACTTCACTATTTTTTTTTCAGGAATACCGTGGCTTTAGAGATAAATTTTATTACATTTTTTGTTCTGAAACACGTGGTGTATCCACCTGTATTTTTTATTTTTCCTACCCTGACTTAATTTACAAATTTTGAAAAAATGGATGAAAAAAAAATTTTCCACTTTTTTTTTTATATGCTGCATCCCAACGGAATGTAGATTTTTCAGGATATTATTCTATACACTTTCACGAACTAATTAAATAAAAATGATTCATTTTGCAAGTTTTTACACATTTCATTATAAAATTTTATCTGTCGCCTGGGCTAATTATAGAAATCGCTTGAACCAATCCAGAGTAGTAGTAATTGAATATAAAAAAAATCTCATCTAGAAACATTTTTAAAGTCTGTTAATTCAAAATAGAAATGAAATATCCCACACAACTGCTGTATGAATGTAGTTTGTTTGGATTAAAAATTGTTTCCGTAAAAGTTTAGTAATAGCAGCCAATATCATTTTCTTTTTACTCATTTTTGTTTATTTTCTTTGTTTCCATTTCAGTGGATTATAGGCTGAATTTCTAGAACATTTAAAACAAAATTATTTTTCATATCATACTACAGAAATAAGAGAAATATCGCTTCTGTAATGACTCTAATTAACTGAAATCTTGTATTAAAAAAGACATTTAAACACCCTTGTAAGTACACTAAGAAAATAGTAAGTTACTATTGTTATTCATAAATAGAGAAATATTACAGATATTAAACAAATACAATGATTTTACTTTTTATATAGGATGTGCTCATTTATTACACCAAAATATGGAGAAAAATTCTCATGAACATGGAACTGGTGCCTCGTAGGGGGATTAACGTCCTACGGGGCAAATAAGTGACTGTTCTTGGTTATAAAAAATACATTAAAAAACTTTATATTTAAATATAGCTTTCATTTATAAGTTCATAGGTTTTTTTACTATAGGTTGCAAGGTTTTCATAATTGTTAACAATGTTATAGTTTCAATGACAAATCTCACAAATGGCTAATGAGAAATGAATAAAGTTTGACACATATCTGATATATACCAGTACCAGGTACAAATTATCTCACTTAAGACTAACATACCTAGGTATAACTTTTGAAATTTTTATCCGATTTAAACGCAATTGGTTTCAAAAGATAGTTTTGTGATCATAGCAAGATCTTAATGAACTCTATCTCTTACGATTAGTATTATTTAAATCCGACAAAAACTAATAAAGTTTTAGGAATGTTACAGTTTTTAGTGAGAGGCACCGTATATAACAAGTAGTCAAATTTATATGTAACTAATCACATTGTTTTTGCAATACAGGGTGTTTCATTAAATAACTATTACTACAAATAAAATTTACAATCACTTAAATGTCGTTTTTGTTAAACTATCTTACCATCTCACTATTTTCCCTACCTTCCCACTATCTTCTCAGCACTTTTTCTCACTTTCTCGCGATTTTCTCTCTTCCTGCCCCGCACCTTCCCATCATCTTCCCTTAGCTTTCTATCACCCCCAATATAAAGCTTATTCTCTTAGTTGGAGATATGTCCACAAGCAGGGGCGGACTGGCAACGGAAAGGCCCGGTGGGACTTCAGGGATCGGAGGCCCGGCAGGAGCGTGCTGGGCAGAGCTGTGGAGAGTAAATACGGGCCCGAGGAGGAAAGTCCGCCCCTGTCCACAAGACAGACAAACAAAAACCCTGAAAATAGATTTTTGTGGTTTTGGTATAATTAAACAAACCTGAAAATATCGATGATTCTAGAAAAACCAAAATTGAAAAAATAATTATAGGCCAAGCAGTGCCCAGCAAACATTTTTGTTAAAATTAGCTCCAACTCGACTTGGTAAAAGAGGAATTTACGTGTTAAGGTAATTATGACGTAAAATTGACTAGAAAAATACCCTTCCGATAGAAATTTACCAATTGGTCTTACTTTACATTTCAGTTTACGTAAATAATACCAATTAATCTACCTCATACACAATTTTCCTTGAAAGTAAATTTAACGAAAGCAGCGAGTGAAAAACTACTAAAAATATCAACCAAAAATGACCTGATGGATAAATTTACAATAGGGTAGAAATAGGTAATATAATTAGGTAGTATTTACCTTTTTAGCGACTAAAAATATTCCTAATAGTCGAATATCTTACTAGGTAGATTTTCTTGTAAATCCTACGTAATGTATACCTAAATAGCAACCTATTTTGGTCACTGTCATTATACACCTTTGAAGTAATATTAGGTCGACAAAATAGATAAATTCTACTTGACTTATCTACCTAATTTCAATCATTAAGTCAATTATCTTTTGTAGTTGCATTTACAAAGGCAGTTAACTTTAAGGTTAAATTAGCTCAAGACGCCATATTTTCTTAGCACAGTTGAAATATGATTCCAAATTAGAATTTTAAAAATGAATATGTATGGAAACAAACTGACGAAAAGCTAAAAAAATACATAATTATGCCCTGTAAACTAATATTTAACAAGTATAGCATGCTTTTCGGCTCAAATTATTACTATAATTTTTTTACTTGGCAATAAGAATTTCCTTATAGATGAGTATTTTCGAGGCGCATTGTTATTTTACGAAGTACAGCTGCTATTATACACAAAAAAATTTTCGTCGCATTGATTTCAACAAGCGAGTACTGCAAATACTTCACTTATAAATTGGATTTATTTTAGTTACAGACATTCATCTTGTATCGTCATTGTGAGTTAGGTATCTCTTCAAATTTGTAGGTGACTGATAACAATATTATAGAGAAAATTACCAAATAGGTATAAAAACCTTATTTTTCTCCTCTTGGTGTCATTTTCCAATTTCACATACTTAAATACGTAAGTTCTACCTAAAGCTAGTCAACTCGATGTCGAATTGACATCGAATTTAAGTCAAATTTACCTAAACAGGTATTATTAACCAAATATATTGTGCGACTACAAGTACGATTTATGTGTAATTTTACCTGTCTTAGTCGATATAACCTAATTTCGACGTCGTCTTATTCTCCACTTATGTCGATTCCACGTAGCGTCAACGTAAATTTTACCAAAACATGGTTCATTTTAATTTTGCGACTAAATTTATTATACATAATTTAGGTAGTTTTGACGTCAAATAATACCTAAATGTTTGCTTTGCTGGGTGGGTACAAAAAAAGGGGTTTTATTCGCAAAAGGTTCTTAAAGAAATGAAATTTGGTGGGATGGTAGACATAGGTCCCCTGATAGTACACTTAAGTTTGCGACCTCGGGGGGTTGCCGCTCGAAGGGTGGGGGGATGAAAACTGCATCGCGACGCTTTTGGGAAATAGCGCCGTTGTGGTAAGTGCTATCGAAAAAAAGTTCAAATAAAATATGTAGAGAATAAAATTGTGCACAATTTTGGTTTTTTCCGTCTACGACCAACAGTTTCCGCTCCACGGCGCGCCAAAGTTGATTTGCAATTTTCAACAAAATCAGAATTTCATCGCGAATTAAAACGAAAATCGCTATCAAACAATTCTGTAATATTTTTTTTCTGAAAGAGTAATGTCTTCTGAGCCTGCAGATTCCCGATTTGATACATTTCGTCGTATATAATAAAAAATATGATTTTTTGAAGCGCGCACCTACTCCAATATGGGCATTTTTTAATCATCAAATTGTGCATAATTTTGTTCTCTACATATTTCATTTGAACTTTTCTTCGATAGCACTTACCACAACGGCGCTATTTCCCGAAAAGCGTCGCGACGCAGAGTTTTTAAAAAAAATACAGTAGCTCGAAATTTGAAAAAAATTCTTCTCCTCCACTGTTTCGATGTTATTTATACTTATTATTAATTTTCTATATTCAGTAAAGCTGACTTACGATGGTGTTATTTCTTTAAAAGAATTAGTTTTATTTGAATTTTTCGAATTTTCACTGATTTGTCAATATAACAGTTTTATTTATTGCTAATACTTCTTGATTTGTACTCACCAAAAATGAGAAAATTTATGCTTCACTGTAGATTATTGCAATTTTCTCTGTTCCCAATGCTCCTACATAGTAATAGTTAATAGTAACATAGTAGTTAGTTATTATTATTGTAGTATTATTGTAGATTATAACATTTTATTACACTATCAATTGTTTACAAGTTAGAGCAACTCGAAAGTTTCATAACAGTTTGTTTAATTTCGAGCTGCTGTAATTTTAAAACAGTTTACCGTACAAGAAAATTCTATAAACAAAAGTTTTGGAAAATTTTATGGTCTACAATATTGATAACAGCCAATTACTACGTAGGAGCAACGAGGACAGAGATAATTGCAAAAATGTACAGCGAAGCACAAATTTTCACCATTTTGAAGGCTATAGATAGTAAAATATTAATAATAGTAAATAGAAATAGTTTAAATAAAGGTAGAATTAACAGGAATGGAGATAATTGAGAAAAACCTATTCTGATGGCAGTAAATCGTAAAATATTATCATTAGAGAAAAATAGTTTAAATAAAAGTTGTAGCTTTTTTCATTTTCTACAATACCGATGATACTCAATTTTAGAGTAGAAGTAACGGGAATGGAAAATCTGTTTAAACAAAGGTCTATGGGCATCTTATGGTCTACAGTATTGATAATAATTCATGACTGTAGGAGTAACGTGGACATATGTAATTGAAAAAATCCGCAGTGAACTACAAATTTTCACCCTTATGGCGATAATAGATGAAAATATTTAAACAGAATTTTCAGGTTTTTTATTCCCTATGATATTGGTAATACTTAATTTTAGGAACTAACAGGAAATGAGATAACCGAAAAAAATTACCATAAGGAGAAAAATAATATAAATTAAAATTAGATGTAAAAGGGAAAGTTTGCTCTTTAGAAAATAATTTAATTGTATTTTCCCAACATGGCGGTATTAGCGGCAACGATATTTTTGTGGAAAACTGACTAATAATAATTGTGACAACCTCCCCCACCCCTGCATTATTAGTCCGAGAGCCAACGACAGATTTTCATGACCAAGTCCCGCTCAAGCGGTAATTAGTGGAATGCATGCATCAGAGAGTTGTATTATAAAGCCTCGTGAACGTCAGCTGCGGTTCCGTGGGTGGGATGAGCGGCGGTAACCTCCCACGCATGGAGAAAAAAATATATTTTTAGTCATTTTCTCCTGACTAAAAATTTGTCAAACTATAGCTAATCCAATATCTTGAAGAAAAAAACAGGTCAGACTATAACATGGTGTATTATACGTCAGCTGGTCGCTTGAACATGAAAAAAAAATTTATACATTCAATGATTTCCTCTCAACTAAAAATTTACCTGATGATAGCTTAATATGCTACTGTGAATGAATATAAATGTCAGCTGGCTGTACCTCGGTGGAAAGAACGTCAGCTGATACCTTGAAAGTTGTAACACAGAAGTTAGGCGAGAGCATAATTAAGTAGGGAGTTCGTTTCTAAAGAAATATTGATGAACTTTTCTCCTAATTGCATATCGATCGAAGTCATCCACCATATCAACAATTTCTTTACGGTTTTGGTTGGTTGGTTGGTTGGTTTTTGGCACCGAAAATTTATGGTTAGTAGTATACTCTCTGACAATTTTGTAAACACTGCGGCCACACACTCCCGTCATATTTGCCACTTTGTTTACAATTTTATCTTTGAGTAATATAGGATTTTCTTGAATCTCGTGGTTATACACGCTTAAAATCATTTCCTTGGTCTGGAATGAGACTTTTTCGACATTCTTTTAAGAGGAGACAAACAAATTTCTGAGATTCCAACCCGGCCTTTTTTTAGAAAAAGCAAAAAGGGTCCGTTTTCAATAATGACTAAATCTAAAGACTTCACCAACTGTTTCATACAAATGTCAAAGCCATCGGAAAATAGAGAAAACTTTTTTGGGAACATACAAGAGTTTGTTTGTCGTATGTATGGCTTTAATCTGTTGAAAAACATTAATGAGGCAAGAGTAGCGTTGTTTTAAAAAACATACAAATTCTTGGAAAATGATGGTACGTTCAAGTTGCCCAAAAAGGGTATTGATGGCTCTTCTCTACCACCATGCAAATCGGAGCTATATCAGCAATTTTTAAGAGCATGTTACATAGCTCAAATTTGGTCGCACGCACACCTGAAAGTGCCAACTACTGATGAACCTTCAGACTATGGCTGGGTAGAAAACGACAACAGATTTGAATTCATCTGGTTTTCTGGAACTCAGTTACCAGAGTCGATTGAAGAAATAACTATTCCGCCCGAAAAAGGTAACATTTTTTTGATCATTTTGATTATGTTACACTAAATATGCATCTTAATATATTTTTTTAATTTTTGTACAGATGATGATGAAAACATGATGGCAGACAGCTCTGATAGCGACTCTGACAGTGAATCAGGGAGAGATGAGAGTGACACAAGCCAAAGTGAGAACGAAAATGATTAAATTACATTATTATTTTTAATCACTTCTTTAAAATGAATGTTATTTATCGAACAGCTAAGTTACAATAAACTATAAATTGATTAATTAACTTATCTAAATATTTCTTCAGTTATTCAATTATATACTTATTAGTTTTAAAGTATCTATACAGAATATTGATTTAATCGGAAGAAACGTCATTTCCTCCCGGATAAAAATTTGTAACCTGATTGTCAATATACTTCTGTAATTAATAAAAAAAAATCAGGTAGCAGTAAGTCGAGGGAAAACACGTCAGCTGATGCATTTAAATAGGCGATAGATGCTCCCGCCTAACTTCTGCGTTACAACTTTCAAGGTATCAGCTGACGATCTTTTCACCGAGGTACAACCAGCTGACATTTATATTCATTCACAGTAGCATATGAGGTATCATCAGATACATTTTTAGTTGAGAGGAAATCATTGAATGTATAAATTTTGTTTTCATGTTCAAGCGACCAGCTGACGTATAATACACCATGTTATAGTCAACTGACTTTTTTTTTTCTTCAAGATATTGGATTAGCTATAGTTTGACAAATTTTTAGTTAGGTGGAAATTGCTAAAAAATTTTTTTTTTCTCCGTGCGTGGGAGGCTACCGCCGCTCATCCCACCCACGGAACCGCAGCTGACGTTCACGAGGCATTATGATACAACTCCCTGATGCGTCTCACTGATTATCGTTCGAGAAGAAATAATTGACCAAATTTTTACCTGGCTCCCGGTCTATATATAAACCCAACAAATTTAATGTAGGGCTCAAATAACAAATTGAGTATTATTTTATCATTTATAGCAAAATCAGATGTAGGTACTACTAGATTGTAATTTTTTTATCTCATTCATTACAGTTCTGAGAAAACTTAATTTTAATAGCTTATTGCATTGTTAAGTTTTAAATAATTAAAATCAGTCGAAGCACTAATCTTGGTAACTATATTATTTAAATCTTTGAGCAGACAAATAAAATACATATATCTGTGATATGTAGCGACCTCTACACTGCCAAAGCTGACTCAACAGGCGTCCCATCAATCAGTGATGACTTCTTCTGTCAAGTAACACAGAGTTCCTAACCTATTGTAGGTAATTTCGTTGAAATAAGCAAGTAAATTTTTGTGTTCAAATTAGAAGTAAATAAAAGTGTAAGGGAAATTATTAAAAAGTATAGAAATATGTCTATAGAACAGGTAAGTAAATAACAATGAAATTTAAGATCTAGAAAAATAGTTTGATTCTTAGTCATATAAGTACCTACTCTGCAAACTTTTAGTTTTAATTAGTGACAATTATTTATAATTGGTCCGTTAAAAAATCATGCTTTTGAAATGAAGAAATATTAATTAGAAATGTAGCAAAAAGATGAAATACCTTGTAATATATTAAATTTATACACGCTTGTTTATCTTTCAAAGTCTGGTCCGTTGTACCGAGTCCATGAAGAAAACTGTAAACAGTTATGCAGAAGTAAATCTAGTTGACGCTAGATGGAACTTTTTATTACAAATTTTAATATACGGACCAAGAAACCTATAGGTATGTACTTCTTAAAAAAGTTATTTGTGATTTTTACACTTATCTTTCCCATGCAATAATTCCTACAGCCTCTGTGAAACTGTAGCATAAATTATTATGCGAGTTTCTACAATTACTATGTTAGTAGTAAGACACTGTTCAAAAGTATATCTACCTCGCGCCAGGTGGCGAGAAGATTAATGTTCTTTCCATTAAATACACTATTTTTAAGAGATTTTATTATGTCCACTAATGCTGAACCGCATATTAGAAAGAATGACATACATTTGCTGCATTTCTTTGCCACCGAAACAAAATTATTCCTTGCTACACCGCTGGTCTCGACTTTGCCACTAAATATCAGATCTGTCTGAACAACTAGGCAACTGGAACGGCTTTTAGAGAAATAAACCTATCTGGTACTAGATGGCACTGGTTGTTTGTTGGTGTTAATTTTATGAGAAGTTTTAAACTTAAATTATTTTTCTGTTTCATGCTACAGTCTTATAAGTATATATTATTTATAAAAAAGAAATAAGCATCATCAGAATACTCTTCTATTTATTAAGTGGGACAACTACTAAGTTTAACTAAGGAGGGGTTGAAATTTTTAATGTGACACCGAGGTAATAGTTTCCCGAGTAGTTTCCTCAAAAGCACTGATAAGCACTACACTTGGTATACGTTTCGATAATCAGGTAAGCATCATCTGGAGATTATTAAAACTGAGTTTTAACACGCGCCTGGTGTAATGTCAGCATTTTGGATTTGTAAAAATTACTTTTAACGACTCTACCGATATACAGGGCGTTTCAGTTAACATTACCTGCCACAGCTGATATTTTGGAAATTAAAAAATATATTTTTATTCTGTAAACGGTAATATATTTCTACTGTTAATGCCTTCTTCAAGAAATACAGCTTACTATTATAAGATTATCACCCGAGATCGCGCTGAAGTTTAAAAATATTTTTCGATCCAGAAAGCTTTGAAATATATGCCGTTCTATTGAATTTTAAGCAAAATTGTTCTTATTCGAATACTTAAGTCAGATTTGCAGTAATTTTTATGATACTTTAATTATTATATTGTCCAACTTTTTAGCGATTTTTTTTAAATTACTGGTATTTTTTGTAGGTAGCAGATGTAGGTTCTTGGCAACTTTTTTGCCTGCTGTATAAGAATTATTTACTGGAGGTAATTTTTTTATCACTTACCTTTTTACTGGAAATATCTTTAAATTGAGAAAATTAAATTAAAAGACTTGGAAAATTCTTGCTCGATACATTCTATCGCTGAGATGTATTAATTATATTTTTAATTTTACTTTCCACATTACTTAGAAAATAAAAATCGAAAAAATTGATATCCATCCGACATTCGATTTCTGAAATATTAGTCTATGCCAAAGTTACAAAAACCCCAAAAGTGCAAGGTTAGGGACCAAACATGGCTACCTCTCGTTTCCGATGGCGGCCAACACAATGGTGATAGTCGTGCGGTCCTTACCCCCCGCGAACTACCCCTAAACGCCAAAAAACTCCCGTTGTTCCCATTTTTCATTTTCAGGCATACGAGGACTTGTTGGATCGTTTTTTTTTTGAGGAAACTCAATATGTCCTATAAAATCTTGCAACCAGACATCCTAAGAACCCCCGGGGGTGTTGAAACCACCTCCTCACTCAATACCGAAACATACAAAGAACATCCAAACGTGCTGAAAATTGTTCTACGCATTTTCAAGATCGAGGAACATGATATTGATATTATTTAGCCTCCCTCCCCTAACTAACTACCCCTAAATGCATAAAACCATCCCTTTTCCCCGTTTTTCGTTATCAGGCATACGAGGGCTTATTGGATCGAGGTTTTTTTTGAGGAAACTTAATATGTCCTGTAAAATTTAGCAACCAAACATCCTACCGAACTCCGAGAGTTGAAACGACCCCCTCCCGCAATCCCGAAGTGTTCCTGGAAGATAAGGTTTTAAAGAAGGTATCCCCGGTGGAGAATACGATCGTGGCATCACTTTCTCTCTTAGTTAAAAACTACCCTTGTATACCCAAAACCATCGGTTTTCCTTATAATGAGATCACAAGTACTCATTGGATCAGGTTTTCTAGGGAGAGAATTGGTTTATTGCAGCTTAAGAGGAGTTTGATAAGACGGGTTATGCGCATGTATATATAGTCATATACAGGGTCATTCACGGAAAGCGGGTATTAGACGTTTCTTGAGATCTGTCGAGTTTAGAAATTTGAAAATTGGTATGATGGGGTTTTTGGATATGGCGGATCCAACGAAAATATTTTCATGCTTGTGCTATTTCCGCTTATACCGGATGTAGCACCTAACTTTGTTATTTTAAATGGAACATCCTGTATTTTATTGCATATTTCGATTCCTCATAAAATTTTAGCTTAGGTTTATGTACAATAATATACTATTAAACATTCCAGTTTTCGATATAATTAATATTTTTGGAGATTTTTGACGGTTCCCACCCTTCGGTAAAAAAATCAATATCTTCTATCATGTAGCCGATTAGGAAATTTTCTGTTCAAACTCTTACAAGTATCCTATGACCTAATTAAAAGTTCTCTTTTGTTTTCACAATATTATACAGAGTATTTTATTTTCACAGTCGAACATTGTTTTAGTTAAAACGTCAAAAAGTCATTTTTTTCAAATGGAACCCCCTGTATATTTTCACAGAATCTAATAGAGGATTGAATTCTGCATCGATTGTTACCATTCCCTATACCTATCTCTCTTTGTTTTCTTATTATGGACGAATATTTGTTAAACGTACGAATAAAATCAGCACTGTTTGTTAGTAGGCAATACAAGTCATAACTTGGTTCCTTTTTTATCATAAACGAGAATAATCATGTAGATAATTGATAATCATTTGTTTATTATCAAGATGACAGCTTCAAAAACTAGAGATTAGATTTAGAACAAATACTTTGGGACAAAAATTTACAAAATTAATGAACACTGAATATAAATATTTAATGCAGCAACTGTTCAAAATGCTCTCCACTTGCACTTACAATGGCTTGGCTAATTCATGGGGATTTGTTAAAATGTAGCCCGTTCTCTGTTCTTTGGATCTTCTTTGGTAGTAGCAGGGGTGGCATAAACAATATTTTTAATACCCCAAAGGTCCAAAGTCTAAGGGGGTCAAATCAGGGGACCTTGCTGGCCATTTCCAAGGTCCTCGGTAGCCAAACAACGTCGCTACTAATTCGTCATAAACTTCCCGTGGACCGCAACCATTCATTTGAAAATACATAGAATTATAAATATTTAGGGGCAAATTATCAATAAAAGTTACCGTTCGCAATATCTTCGCATATTTATTGCTACTTAAATTCTCCTCGTAGATATGATACTATCAAAAATATTGTTTATGCCACCACGGCTACTACCAAAGAAGATCCAAAGAAGAGAATACGGACTGCATTTCAGTAAATAAATACCCACGAAATTCGCCGAGCCATTGAAAGTGCCGTAAATTCCAGGATATTGGCTTGTTTGGAGCAGAATGGAGAGCATTTTGAACAATTGCTGCATTAAATATTTATATTCAGTGTTCATTAATTTTGTAAATTTTTGTGCCAAAATATTTGTTATAAATCTAATCTCTCGTTTTTGATGCTGTCAAAAACAAATGATTATCAATTATCTACATGATTGTTCTCGTTTATGATAAAAAAGGAACCGAGTTATGACTTGTATTGCCTACTAACAAACAGTGCTGATTTTGTTTGTACGTTTTACAAATATTCGACCATAATAAGAAAACAAAGAGAGATAGGTATAGGGAATGTTAATATCAATCGATGCAGAATTCAATCCTCTATTAGATTCTGTGAAAATATACAGGGGGTTCCATTTGAAAAAAATGACTTTTTGACGTTTGAACTAAAACAATGTTCGACTGTGAAAATAAAATACTCTGTATTATATTGTGAAAACATAAGAGAACTTTTAGTTAGGTCATAGGATACTTGTAAGAGTTTGAAAAGAAAATTTCCTAATCGCCTACATGATAGAAGATATTGATTTTTTTACCGAAGGGTGGGAACCGTCAAAAATCTCCAAAAATATTAATTATATCGAAAACTGGAATGTTTAATAGTATATTATTGTACATAAACCTAAGCTAAAATTTTATGAGGAATCGAAATATGCAATAAAATACAGGATGTTCCATTTAAAATAACAAAGTTAGGTGCTACATCCGGTATAAGCGGAAATAGCACAAGCATGAAAATATTTTTGTTGGATCCGCCATATCCAAAAACTACATACCAATTTTCAAATTTCTAAACTCGACAGATGCCAAGAAACGTCTAATACCCGCTTCCGTGAATGACCCTGTATGTGCATAGTCGAATTTTTTACTACATATTTATTGTCACATTATGTACATGCTAGACATGCGTTATATATAATTATTATTAAATTAGATCTCATTTATTTATTTGCAGAATAGTATTGTAAGTATTGAAAAACCTCAAGTCCTCTCATGCCTGATAACGAAAAAGGAAAAAATGGGTGGTTTTATGCATTCAGGCTTGGTGGGAGGTGGGAGGTGGGAGGCTAAATAATATCAGCATTGTGTTCCCCGCCCTTGAAAACGTGTAGAAAACAATTTTCAGCACATTTGGATGTTTTTTGCATGTTTCGGTATTGAGGGAGGGGGTGGTTTCAACCTCCGGGGTTATTAGGATGTCTGGTTGCAAAATTTTACAAGATATATTGAGTTTCCTCAAAAAAGAACCCCGATCCTGACAACGAAAAATGGAAAAAAGGAGTGCTTTTTTGCGTTTAGGGGTAGTTCGAGGGGGTTAGGGACCGCGCGACTATCATCATCGTGTTTGGTCGCTACTTTTTTGCAACTTTGGTATGGACTATATCGCACGGAAAATCGAATGGCTAATCGCTCGACTATGCCTAGTGCACGGTACATAAGTTAAGTTCTGACTTTTTACTCTTGGTAGCCATGGAAAAACTATAATTGTTTATTTATTTACTGTCAGAGGTTTAATTTTCGTCTGTGTGTGTCATTTTAAGAATAAATTTATAAAATTTGTTCAGAATATGGCCCATACCAATGTTGACAAAGTTAATATGTTATTAATTTATGGACAAAGCAATACAAATTCAACAGCAGCCAAAATTATGTATCAATACAATTTCCACAACCCGATCGCAAGACTTTTTTCAATTTGGGTAAAAATTTAAAAAATTATGATAGTTTTATAAAACAAAACGTAAATTAATACGTACTGCAAAAACCCAGGAGAATACGGCTTTAGCTTTACAAACAATTAACAATGATCCCCATTTACCATTGTGACAAATAAGTACCTCCACCAACATATCACTATCGTCGTACCAGAGAATCTTGAAAGAAAATAAGTATTTTGCATATAACTGCATTTATTACATCATTTACTGCCTGGGGACTATGCTATGACCGTCGGGCGTCGCGTCGCTTAAACTTTCTTGGTGAGTTTTTTGTTTTTTATGATAGAAATTGTAATTTCATTAAAAAATTACTTTGGAGTGACGAAAGTAAATGAGTTACCAAGACTTTTGCAAAATGATCCGCACAACAGAGCTGAAATATGCAGCAGCAAGAAGCAAAAACTTTAATATTGTTGTAAATTATTTGAATAACACGTTTCCACGCTGAATTAGCACCTCATAACGGGTTAGATGGCCCGCTAGTTCTCCGGACTTGAACCCTCTGGATTTTTTCTTGTGGAGATATTTAAAAAGTCAAGTGTATCAAGATCCAATAGGAGATCTCACAGATTTATGCAATAAAATCTACGCTTGCGCTGGTGAAAATAATAGATACACATTGTTAAAGACGTATAACAACGAGGAATTGTTACATCGCTTTGTGTATCAGTGGCGTATCGGGGGGGGGGGGGGGGTTGCTCCCTCCCCCAGACTCTTTGACTATTAATTATTACTAATTATTACTTCGAGAACTTACCTCAGAAATGTAACAATCACAAGTCACCTTAATGGCTTGGCTCTACTAAATATTCACCAAGAAATTCCAGTAACTGGCGAAGTGTGCCAGAAGATCGCAAAAGTCAAGAGAAGACTAAATATTTAGTAATATACGTTTTGTTTCTGTTATTCGGTTTTTATAACAAAATTTATGTTTCGTTAATAACCTTTAATTAAATAATTTATCAATTTACGCTCTTTGCTAATTTTCATTGGTAATTAGAATAATTCTTCAGTTCTGGAAAAAGAAGCTTTTTGCATTTGGCCGTTGGCACACAACCAAATGCAGAAATGCACAGCACAGCAGCAGCCCCATGAGCCAGTAAGTTGACGTAACAGGCCTGTCAAGGGGGGCGTAAAAGAATGATCGCGCCCGGGCTTGTTTGGGGAGGGGGTCGGCGCTCGTCAAAAATGTTTGTCGGATTTCTACCCCCCCAGCTGATAAAAAATGTGGCATGTCCCCATTTCCAATAATACTGCCCACACATATAGTAATAAAAATACAGAATTTTCTTTGTTTATGGAATTACAGTATAATATAAACAAGTACACGTTTCATGTGGTGACGGTATTGCACTTCAAGTCGCACTAGAACCAACTGCGAGAAAAACAGAAAGTTAACTTAACTAACGTTAATCTAAAACCATACACAAAAACTAACCAAGTACACTCAAAGAAATAGTATGGATAAATTCAACAAAAAAAAATGATTAACTAACAATATCGTTAATTTTGTTAAACTAAATTATATTGATGGTATTTTTAAACAAGAAGTGATTGTTATTTTAATTAACAAAAAGTTGTCGTACAACAAAACAAACATTAACTTAAAAAATAGATGAATAAGACTATTATTTTTTTCGTCTGAATATTATTTTGTTGAATTCTGTCAAATTAAACTAGATAATAGTATATTTTATTTTTAACTATTATCGAATTGTAATTCTAACCCAGTATTAGTTCACTGTATTATTGTACTTGGTAGACAAACCAATATTATTGTCGTCTTCTAGAAGTTCTAAAAGAATTACCATAAAATTTGCTTGCTTACCACGTAGTCTATTACAGAAATTATTCCCAGATGACGCCACATACAAATCACTGACAATAATCAATCATGCATTATCTTATACTCTTATGAATTTATAGAAAATTAATAACATGATTATTGGATGGATCTTATAAACGATCTCTAATCTTTGGTTTGGGTGGTCTGATGTCTCAATACTGAGATTTTGGCTAACCAAAAAAAACTTCATCATACAATAAAGTGTAGATCAACCTAAAAATTAGTTGGTGAACAAAAAACAAAGTCGTACTATTTAATTGTAGACCAAATTGAAAATGGTTAGTGAACATAAAAAAATGTCATTGTACTATTTAATTTGTTACAAGAAGATATGATTATTAAACTGCTATTTGTTTACGAAAACAAATAAAGTTGTATGACTATTCTTTTCTCATTGATTTAACTATGAAACTAGATAGGCGCGATTTCATATGCTCTTTTTGGTTGAATTTACCTATCATTTTCTTTGAGTGTATCTGTTTGAAAGTAACTAGGCTCTGGTTTGTTTGCTATATCAAACAATGTTAGAAAGACGTTTAATGTTAAAGGTGTTATGTTGAATATTTTGACGGCACCATATAAGAAACTCCGTTGAAATTGCACAGTATTGTGTTTGAGAGAATTATATAGGTACCTAAAGCAGGTAAATCATTCATGTGTATTACTGCCTTTTAAAAGTTTTAATTTTAAACATTCAGAAATTTGATGTTAAATAAGTTTTGTAACTAAACAGGTTAAATGATATTTGAATATTTCATCTAATATTAGCCATCTACTTTCTGATTTTTTTTCCGAGATATAGTCAAATGCACGAAAATTAAAACTAGATGTAATGTGCCTATTTTGAATTTTTTGAAGAGTACTTCTTTCCCTACCCAACAGAGTGGGATAATTGGCAATATCGCAACTTGCAAAATTAGAAAGAATTAAGTAATTGCATAACAACAGCTTTATATCAGAGGTTAGAACCTACTCATATTTCATACTTTCAATTTGCCCTAAGATTTTGTACTAATGTGTCAACGTGCGTTGATACCGAGATGTAAACCAAGATTTTTTTGTTTTATAAGGATCAAAACTTTGTGTTTAAGGATAGAATTTTGCAGGGTGAAGGGGAAATATACGTTTATTTTCGGTTTATTATAAATAATTAAAAAACTAAACATAGTATAATCTTTAAAACTCTTTTAAATAATTGCTATTGTTGTAACGAATTCAACTATATATATATTTTATATTGTAAATCTCTGTTGTACTTCAATATCGTAATTTGTCAATGAAAATAGTTCCTAATTTCATTATTAGAGTATGGCATTTAACTATATATAAAATTTATAATAAAAACTGTATATGGTTGTATTCCTTAGAGCAATAGGAAGTATCTGAAACTATTTTAAAAATTATACCATTTAATTTTTTAAATATTTATAATAAACCGAAAATAAACCCATATTTCCCTCTCGCTCTGCAAAATCCTAACCTTAAGCATAATTTTAAATTTAGGATAACTAACAAAACTCCTGTCCTTAACTATTATATTATTCGAGGTGTTCCGGTCATTATCTAATTACGTACGGTGGTCAAAATCAAACTACATATAAACACATATCAGTGCCTTGGAATAGAAATTTTATTTTTGTAATTTATGGAAACAGTATTTGAAGGAAAATTGACTGCTGCTTCATATTTTAAGAAAGAGCAATTTATGTTGAAGAGTTTGATTTTTTCGCCGTTTTCTGTAAACGTCTTCGGTGTCTTTCTGTTTTTCTCACTGGGATTTGCTTCTGAAAATAATATCAGTGAAAGTCTACAAATAATACTACTATCATGTATTTTACTGGAAACAACTCTACGCCTGTCACGTTTACGTCAACGGAACAGTTAGAGGTTTCTTTTTGATGAATGACAGTAATAAAAAGAGAAAAATTGGAGGAAAGCCACAACTAACGTCTAGACAATGTATTCAGTTATACTTCTCGTATCGTAATAAAAAGAAATAGAAAATTGTTCCCAATTAAATTTCAGAGTACTGGTAGACTGGCAAAAGTCAAGAAAATAGGCAAATATCACAGCCCCACAAAAAAAAAGAGTTCAAAGCAGCGAACCAGACCCATGTATTCCTATGTATTTTCGATCGCTGGATCCAAATCCGGAGTCAAAAAAATCGTACACCCCCAAAATCATTAGCTAGAGCCAAAAAACACCCCTGAAATGGGGTAAAAAAAATATTAAGCTACGGGAATAGTTGTTACATCTTAATCAATCGAATTATACAAATTAAGGTTATACAGCAGCGTACATACAATAGATATGAAGCACACTCCCAGGGAGGGGCGAAAACTAGCCTCCATATATAAAAAAATCGATCCAAAACACCAATGACTGCTGAAAAAGCTCAAAATATTTAAGTTTTTTTAAAGTGATAAGAAACTGCATCAGGTCCGACGTAATCTTCATAAACTCCCCCTATAGAGTTGAGAACAACCACCCCCCAAGTTTAAAGGACACGAGAAAAACAAGAAAAAACGTAAAATTCAACAGGATTTCTATTTTCATGGATGCTATGATTGGCTGAAATTGCGTAGTACTCTAAAATAGAATTAGAAACTTACGTACCATCAACATTCTACAGTGTCAACCCTCAGAGGGTGTGAAAACTAACACTATGTAAGATTTGACTATAAAAAGTTACAGTGACTTCTATAAAAATTCGAAACACCTGCGTTGTGTGGAAGAGAGAAGAAACTAGACTATGTTCGACGCTGTGCTTGAAAACCACCCCCACGTGATTGAGAGACGCCACCTCCATAAAAAAAAAACTATGGAAATGAAACGAGTAAGCAACAGTATAGCTTTTTCGTTACATCTTGAATTACGGTAGTTTACATCCTTTCTGGGGGTGTTACTTAATAACATTTATAGGACATGAGTTTCAAACTCTAAGTGTGCAACGCGATTTTTGCCAATCATAGCATCCATAAAAATGTAAATCCGGTTAGTTTCTCTCTGTCTTTCCAGCATCCTACAGATATAGGGGTGGTATCGCAACCCCGTGGGGGTGGTTTTCAAGCACATCGTCGAACATAGTTTCTTCTCTCTTCCACACAATGCAGGTGTTTCGAATTTTTATAGAAGTCACTGTAACTTTTTATAGTTAAATCTTACATAGGGAGTAGTTTTCACACCCTCTGAGGGTTGACAGTGTAGGATGTTGATGACACGTAAGTAGACTATTTTAGAGTACTACGCAATTTCAGCCAATCATAGCATCCATGAAAATAGAAATCCTGCTGAATTTTACGTTTTTTCTTGTTTTTCTCGTGTCCTTTGAACTTAAAGGTGGTTGTTCTCAACCCTATAGGAGCAGTTTATGAAGATTACGTCGGACCTGCTGTTGTTTCTTAATACTTTAACAAAACTTAGACATTTCGAGCTTTTTCAGCGGTCATTGCTGTTTTGGATTGATTTTTTTATATATGGGGGCTAGTTTTCTCAATTCGTATAATTTGTATAATTCGATTGATTAAGAAGTAACAATTATTCTGGTAGCTTAATCTTCTTTTTATCCCATTTCAGGGGTGTTTTTTGGCTCTAGCTAATGATTTTGGAGGTGTACGATTTTTTTTGACCCCGGATTCGAATTCAGCAACCGAAAATACATAGGGATATATGGGTCTGGTTCGCTGCTTTGAACTTTTATTTTTTTTTTGTGGGGCTGTGTAGTTAATAATGTGAAATATTTATTTGATCAATTTTAGCAATTCTTGTTCTTACAATGAAACTGCGTGCAAAATAAAACACGGGAATAAAAAGGAAACAGTGCTTTAGCTGTTCATCATTTTTAGAAAAATCAGAATATTTTTTTTTTAACCGTTTAACGTCGGCCTATTTCCGCTACCAGGGCCTATCACCGACGCCTGGAGACGAGCTACCCCCAACCTGAAAATTTTGCCGAACCTCTTCCCTTAAAAAGAGTAGGGATATTTTACTTGCCTAACATTTAATAGACAAGGGACCGCCTGCTTTACATCCCCTCCGAAGGATGAATCAGAATATTAATTTTGTCGCAGTAAAATTCATTTTCGACATATTTATAAAATTAAATGTCTTAGCAATTAGTAACCCTAATTCCTGAACTCATTCCAAAATTTTTGGAAATATCACTAGGGTTTACCTGGTTTGTAATAATATTTAAAAACAATACATGATCAATGAATAGCAGTATTTCAGATAAGCTAATTGATTTATTTCTTTGAAAGTCTCATAATAGCATTTTGGACTTAATAATTTAGATACTATTATACAAATAATCTTATGTGTAAAATCGAAGGTGTACGATGAGTAAAAAGAATCTTTTCCATTTTTGCATAGCTGTTGACCTCGGCTGTCCTCACTATCTTTCCTTGGTATCGCAATGGATAAAAGACAGTATTAACAAGCTAAAAACTACATTTTGATATGCTTTTTAATCCCTGTTGGGATGATTCAGTACCCACCTTTTCAGCAGAGGGTCGTAGGATGACTCAGTCCATTTTGACATGTTTTATTTTCCTTTTTTTTTTTCTTTTTGTATTGACTAAAGTAAAGGCTAACTGCATTTTGAAATACAGAAACGGCATCGGTTATATTGTGGCCATGCTTCTTTGTAAATAACTCGTTTATTTTTAATTTTTCGAAAAAACTTTATTTTAGATTTCTTGTCCAAAAAGGTCCGTTCCGTATACTGGTTATAGAGATTGATCGACGAAATACTTAATTTTCAATTTTTATTAGGAAACTCTTCGGTATTTGTAGAATTTATCAAAATAATCGAGTTTTCCAGGATTTGTAGATTCGCTTTTGTTTTGTCAAATTTATCACAAACGTCACCTAATAGACTTAATCGAGCCCTACAATTCCCCTTTTTGAAAATCAAAATCGGACCTTCGGTTCGGGAGTTATCAATATCTTTGGAAAATCATAATCGGCCTTGGAAAAAATACTTGCGGTCAACGGATTCGGGCCGCCAGCAATAGGCTTCATTTGTGGCCGTGTACCTTCGATCCCACCAAGTCTCATCGCAATCGATCGATATCCTGGACAGTTATCGTGCTTCATAGCCCGATTTCGAGAAAACCAGTTTTTTGCAAAAAAATTCAATTTTCATTTGTTTTCCGACATTGTCTCCCGTATACTTATCTGTAGATCGTTGCTAGCGGCACCATCTCTTTTTTGAAATATCTCGATCCGACTGCTCGTTACCGAGTTATTCAATCTTTCCCGAAAAACTTGAAACGTCTCTATCGGGTACTTCCGGTTTCCGAACGGAGCCGAGCTTCCAGCGTTAAGGTTTTTTAAAGGCCTCCTACTAACCACCCAAGTTTCATCGAAATCCGAAAACGGATTAGGGGGGCTGAGCGTGACAGACAGACAGACCGACAGATCGACTGACCGACGGACGGAATTTTCTAAATTCGCTCTCGAGTCGATAGATATGACTTTCGTTTCGATCCGACGTTTTTTTCGGATTTCGATAGTCCACTGGAAAAATGCAAAACCTATACATTTACATACCTATACCTGTACATTTTTTTCAAAATGTAGTAACAAGGGATACTCGACTTGACACAATTGATCGTGCTACTTCAGGTCCCAATCTAGCAAAAGGTAAATTGTTAAAGAATGGTAGTGTACTCACGTTTTAATTTAGTATGACACTCATCATAGGTCATGTTATCATTTACACGGAAAAGCTTCTTCAACTTGAGGAATCGTCCTGTATGTTTTCTATAGTTTTATTTTCAAAAATAACAAAATATTACGCAGTACTAACAATTGCCCTTATATAATTGTTATAGCATACAATTAATTTACTAAAAACATAAATTTGCCAATTTGTTTCCAACTTTACATATTATGTAGGTACTGAATTTTATATGAAACTTTTATATGCAAAGAGAGAGGTATTCCTTCTTTTGACAAACATACAGGCACACATATACAACCCTTGTTTACAAGAAGAAACACATGCCTCTTTTCGATATTTATTCTGAATTTATACGACTTTTTTATTTCTTATTCATAATGAAGATTTTTTTTCGGTTCTTGTTTATACTTACGTGACATTACGTGTTTACTTATGCCCGTTTACTTATGAAAAGCTAGCCTGTTCAGGTTAAAATTTGGTATTTTCAGCACCTACAATTTGTCATAAGTAATAAGTATTTATATTATACAGAGTATTCAGAAATTAATACAAACAATTTCGGGAATCGATTTTAAAAAAATATGAAAAAGTTCCTGGAATCTGGATCCGGAAATGCTTACCGGGGCTTTTCTAACCCTTCGAAGATGGTACCCAAAATGTTGTTTCAATTTACTATTTTAAAAACTTCTAGAACTAGAACGGTAGGTTGGTTCCTAACGTAAATTTGAAAGAGAAGTCAGAGAAGTCACTTGACGATAATGAAAAAGAGTAGCAGCAAGCGTTGTGGGAAACGGTGATGGTATCCGATAGAAATATCTGTATTTCTTTATTTTGAGATTTTTCAATTTTTTTACTACCTAAGGCTTTTCAAATAAATTTGTGAAAAGAAGTTTCTCCTGGTGGAACGTTGTAGAATGCATCATTTTTGAGAAAAAAATGATTTGAAAATGTGATGCATTTTCAACAAAATTATCGTAAAGAAAAATAAAGAAAAATTAGGGTTTTGTTAACAACGATTAACAATGATTAACGTTACTGATTGAAATCAAGTCGACTTAAATTTTTTCATAATTCCTCACCACACATCACATTTTAAAACTAGTGGAAGCATTATACTCTTCGCCGATTTACTGAGCTTTTTACATAATTGTTACACATTCTATAGGATACTCTTCGCAGTTTTCTTGTAAGTAATGTTAGTTTTTGGACATTCTAAATTTTGTGATACCAACTTTGTTGTGAAAAAAAAAATATATGAAAAAGGACCCACCACCCTCTCTGAGGGATTCGAACACACGACCTTTAAATTGCAAGGTGAAATTTTAGCCATTGAGCCATCACTCATTACTACAAAAATTGTTTGTAATGTATATCATGGTAGGTAAAAACTGGGGACTACAACCAAGAATGGTACACTGGCTGTACCAAAGGGTTATAGTACCAATAATAACCTATGCCTCCCTGATCTGGTGGCATAAAGCCGGAAAAGGGGAGGCAATGAGAAAACTACGAAAAGTACAAAGACTGGCATGTCTAGGTATAACGGGAGCAATGTCAACAACGCCTACCGCAGCCATGGAAGCACTACTTTGCCTGCCTCCACTACATTTAGTTGTGGAAAGTGAGGCACTGTTAGCAGCGTACAGGCTGAAAACAAACGGACATGGGACCATTCCAAGAATAGGATACCATACCGAAATATTCCAACAAATAGGAAAAAATCGATTACTAGATATGCAGTCAGATAGAATCAGTACAAGCCACAACTTCACAAAGACCTTCAGGGTATACATACTCGATAGGGAAGAGGAAGGAACGAGGCAAGTGCGAAGACATCCAAATGATACCATATGGTATACTGACGAATCAAAAACGTCAAGAAGTACTGGAGCAGGTGTTACGGGGGACCAACCAGGGACAGATATTAGTCTGAACCTGAGCAGTACCGCAACGGTGTTCCAAGCAGAAGCCACAGCTATAGATATCTGTGCACAAGAAATGATGAATGTATACAACTGGAATGGACGCGAGGACGCCAGGGCAATGAAGGCAATGAAAAAGCAGTTAAGCTGGCCAAAGAAGGCGCAAAAACAGCCTTGATGGGTCCCGAGCCATCCTGCGGGACATCATACAATACCGTAAGAGGAATGGTAAAGGAATTATTGAGTCAGAAACATAACTTGTATTGGACCGGGGCGCCGGGGATGAGACAGTCACGTATGTTCATCACTGGCAGGCCATCCAAGACAAAGACTAACGAATTGCTAAAGCTGAGCAGAAAACAGCTGAGATGTGCAGTAGGAATCCTAACAGGACACTGCACACTGAATAGACACCTAACCAACATAGGTGTGAAGGATAATCCAGAATGCAGGATGTGTCGTTAGGATGAGGAAACTCCTCACCACATACTACGTGAATGTCCAGCCTTGGTAGCTCGGAGGTTTTCATACTTCGGGGGAACAACCGTAACCCTGGAAGAAATAGCCAGAGCTCCCATTGACCGTACACTCTCCTTTTGGAGAGGAACGGCGTAACGAAACTATGGGGTTCAATAAGCTTAAGCTTCAGTACGGCGGGGCTTCTGGCACCGTAACACCTGAGAAAAAAAATGTATATCATTCGAGAATTATGCTTCAACGGATTAGATATATTATTATGAAATATGTATATTAGTAAAATATATAAACAAAAAAAATCATAGAGAATAACATTTTGCAAGATTTCTATTTAAGTACAAGTGACAAAAATTAAGAATTTTTTTTTTTTTATTTAAATGATTAATAACTTTTTTATTTACTGATTGGTTTTAAAAAAAAAATAGGGTTCTTCCTGTATTTTTTTAAATCAAATTATGTTAAATTAAATTCCCTTTTTTCTAGTATAAGCATTGTACGGGTTAAAGTTACAACTTTTCGAAATATTGGCGATTTTCTTAAATGTCCAAAAATTTTTAATAAAAATTGTCATCAACTTACCCATGATTAGAAACAATAATTAATGTCAATCATTCTTTTATGTTAAAAAACGCCAGCACGTTTAAATTACACCCACGAAGACTTTTAGGTTTGTTTAATTTATCGAGAATGTGATAAAGTAATGCCAAGAACATTTAACACATTTGCTACTCGATACCCACAAGAACAGAAACCATCCACCATACACTGTAAAACGCATATTGGATAATTTTAGAATATTTGGCTCTGTCAAATGGCACGTGCCAAATTTTATTATGGCAATTGATGTAGAATTAAATTTGAGGTGGACTTATATCAGCATGTCCTATATCTAACACATGTACTTTTTGAATTACTCGCAAGTTTTTGTTGAAAATTACAATTTATCCAAAAAAACGTAGAAGCCTATGAAACAATTGAAACAATAAAGTGGGTATCGAGTAGAAAATGTGTTACATGTTCTTGGTATTATTACTTCATCACATTCTCCATAAATAATAAACAAATCTAAAAGACTTCGTGGGTGTAATATAAACGTGCTGGCATTTTTTAACAAAAGAGAATAACTGACGTTAATAATTGTTTCTAATCATAGGTAAGTTGATGACAATTTTTACTAAAAATTCTTGGATATTTAAGAAAATCGCCAATATTTCGAAAAGTTGTAACTTTAACCCCTACAATGCTATACTAAAAAAAAGGGAATTTAATATAACATAATTTGATTTAAATAACACAGGGTGTTCCATTTGAAATTAAAAAGTTTTTGAGGCTTGAATGTGACAGAATGTAACGTGAAAAATAAAACACTTGGTATACTATTTTGGAATCTATTTTTTTTTTTGTAAAGAGTAGCTCATCTTGTGTTCTTTCTACGTACCAAAGAGCAAATAAGGATCTCCTACAAGAAGAAAGTGATAACGGTTCTTGCAAACCGTTGCGCCTGTCAAATTTTTTATAAAATGTCAAATATCTCCGAAACCCCTGGGTTTAAGTATAGGGTGTGCCACATGTTTTGACTCAAAATTTTATGATCATTTCGAAAAGTTGAAAATCTATAGGGTATTCCATTTAAAATAAGCAAGTTGGTATCGACTTCTGGTATTTCCGGAAGTGCCGCCATTTTAAAATTATTATTTTCGGACTCGCAATGGTCGACTAGGGTAGGGTACCAAATCACAAATGGCTGTCTTATCTACAAGTGCGAAATATTCTAATGACGGCCTTAAAAGAATCACCCTGTATATAAAAATTATGAACTATTTGCTCGAGACAGAGAGTTTACTTGTTCCATGCTATTTGAACATATCACAATGTAACATACTGCTGTAAGCGGCTCCGTGTTACTATGGATATTTTCATAATATCTTGAAAACTGATGAAGAATTAGTCAAATATAGAAAATTATTATTAATTTCCTGTTGTTACAGAAAACGAAACAGACAATCCACAATATAGCTATTAAAATTGCTAGAGAAGTGGCAGCCAATCTCAATATAGAATTTGATTCTGATGCATTAGATATAGTAGCAGAACTAACTTATAAGAAATTACTCACATATGGTAACGACCTGGATGCGTTTCAAAAGTAAGTGAAATTTATTTTTTTCAGTATGGAAAGTGAAATATTTTATATAGACTGGCGGTACATGACCAGTCAGGTGCAACGTTTTTAAAATGTATGCCAATCATATATATGAATGAAATTACCATGAATATGCCAGAAACGCAAACGCAAACGCAGTCGTCGCGTGCAGAAGGGTGTGCAAATCGATTTTTTTTGTTTTTTTTTTTAAATTCACTGGCATGCTGTTTCCGCGCGCAAAACAACTCTTGATGCGCACATTAAATCGTAAAATTTTTTGGTGTTCTTGATTTTGGATTTTTTTTTTCAAGGCTTTTCGTTTGGCACTATTGGCATCCAAATTTAAAAAAAAAAACACAAAAAAAAAAACAAAAAAAATCGATTTGCACACCCTTCTGCACGAGACGACTGCCTAAAATTTGCGTTTCTGGCATATTCATGGTAATTTCATTTATATATGTGGTTGGTATACATTTTAAAAACGTTGCACCTGACTGGTCATGTACCGCCAGTCTAATAGTTCAGAACTGTGCCGAGCACTGACAAGAAGTGCTCACGAGCGCTAAACACCAATCACTCAGAAAAGAGTTTTTATTTTTAATAACTAAAAAAATCATACGACACATAGGAAGCAAGATACTTGCGAAAAACTGATTCCCGTGACCTTGAATAACTGAAAACGCAAGCGTGATATTGATGGCGACTTTTGAGATATTATTTGTTATGACTAAATAAAGGCGAATGCAAAATTTCAACTCACTTAGATTTTTTTAGCAGACGGATCCTAATTAGCGCAGAAGTTTTAGTCAATATATCGCTTCTACCCGAAATTAATTATTGTAAAGCTGAAAATTTGCAGGATTGTAGTTTTGGTCCAGGATAATACATAGCAAATAGTCTGCTATTCGCCCCCGTTGGCTTCCCTGTTTTTTCGGAGCAACAATGGCATAAGTCGCAAAAATTGCAGAGCTGGCTATAAAGAGCAACAGAAAGGTTGTTACTGGTCCGATTTGGGTCGAAATGATCATAAAAGATTCGGAAAAGTATATCCGTTCATATTTCAGATGTTCCATGCATATTTTTGTTCATAATTTTCCGTCCTAGTTCTGTCAACATTTCAAAAATTTAGAGAAATTTAAAGAAATTTTAAAGAATTCCGAAATGGCGCCATTGCGGATAAATGAAGACTCGGAGGGGAAATGTACCCCAATAAACATTTTTCTTCATCCTTTGCGCTTTCCATTGGTATGTCTACCTTCTCTATAGCGTCACCCGTTGTGAAGTTACGCCACTCTGAGTGTCGCAGCGCGGCGGGCGCGCCCATCATGCTCCCGGTGGAACTGCCCTGGCTGCGTTGATGAGACTTATTGCGAATTCCTGTTTATATACTATTGGTGTTTTATAAGATTTATTGAGTTTAATTTTACTTGTCAGACTCAGTAAATGACTTTATTCGGTAAGATATTATTGATCTACCTTCTTCACGCCCTTGTTTGGCCTCGTCCCTCCACTTTTGAAGAAATAGCCCAGGCTTACGTCAAGTTTGTTCAGAAGCGATTTGGATCATCTATTTCTATGATGTTCGATGGGTATGAACAAAATTCCACGAAGGCACAAGAACAGCAGCGTCGTTATTCTAAGCGGGCACCCGTAGAAGTGGTCTTCGACGAACATACATCATCTGTGCAGACCAACCAGTCAGACTTCTTGAGCCACCCGCAGAATAAAACGCGTCTCATCAACCTCCTCTCTGCTGAATTCCAAAATGCTGGAGTCATCCGGGCTGTGGCAGATGCGGATTCCCTGACTGTTAGGACTGCTCTCGACATGGATGTGTCAGGACAGCGGGTCACCATCATCACCCAGGACACAGATATCCTGGCCATGCTAGTCGCCCGTGCTGTAGAGATGACACCTCCATCATAATGCTGAGTCCGGTCACGGGCACTTCAAGCGGACGAGTGTTGAGAATCCGGGAGATTAGGAGCAGTCCTGATCAAATGAACGACTCCGTTCTCTTATGTCATGCCATGACAGAATGCGACACCACGTCAGCTCTGTGCAGAATGGGAAAGCAAAAGGCGTGGAAGCTCCTGAAGAAGAGACCTGAGATACAGGAATGCTCAGCGGTCTTTTCACAACCTGCACCTGGCAAGAGGACTGTGGCCGCCGCTGGGGAAAGATTTATCGTAGCCCTGTATGGAGGCAGTGAGCAAGAGAGCTTGGACCAGCTACGAGTAGTCCGATACAACCAGAGCGTGGCGAAGCAGTCGGTGACAGCCTCCTTTGATTTGGCAATCCTCCCGCCAACAAGTGCCGCATGTGAACAACATTCATTCCGCGCATACTTTCAGGTGAGGGCGTTAGGGAGAATAGTGTGAGGATTTAATCTCTCGAAAAGCTTGCAGCCTTTTTTACAGGTCCAGCAATGGCTAGACCTCAACCCGGAGAAATCAGGAATCCAGGGCCTGGTTCCTGTTCCTACCACAAGGCAGCCAGCTCCCGATAGCCTGCTACGGCTAATTTTTTGTGCCTGCAAGGCGGACTGCGGTGGCCAGTGCGAGTGCAGGAATTCTGGTCTGAACTGCAGCATCATGTGCAGAAGCTGTAGAGGATCCAGCTGCACAAACAGCCAATCAGTGGATATGGATGATGATCCGGACGGTAGATCAATAATGTGTCTTGCCAAATAAAGTCATTTACTGAGTCTGACAAGTAAAATTAAATTCAATAAATGTTATAAAATATCAATAATATATAAACAGGAATTCACAACAAGTCTCTTCAATGCAGCCAGGGCAGTTCCAAAGTATGAAGAAAAATGTTTTCCCCTCCGAGTCTTCATTTATCCGAAAAAACAGGGAAGCCGACGGGGGAGAGTAGGGGACTTTTTGCTACGTATTGTAATGGACCAAAACTACAATCCTGCAAATTTTCAGCTTTACAGTAATTAATTCCGGATCAAAAACTAAAATTCCTGGGCTAAATGAGACTGGAGTATAAGCACCGTTCATATAAAATGGAATGTAGAGCTCCCTATGATGCATTTTAAAGGAAGGGGGTCGACTAAAGGGTATTTAGAAACTAAAAAAAGATCGTTACGTAAAAGTTTCTGCCACATTAGAATTTAGAGTTCGCCAATTAATTCGGAATTGTAAAATTAGGGAAAAAACATATTTTGGTCAAATCTGAAAATAAATACTTTTTATTTTCTTTTATGAATATGTACCAGCTACCGCCACACTAGCTCAGTCGGCTAAAGCATATTGTGTGACTACGCGGCGCCGGTGTGGTGCAGCATCCCGGCCACGACAATGAACAAATTCAAAGTCTTGGAACACAAATTTATGCGCCTCATTTCAGACTCAGACAGGTACACCTCCCTCAGAGACCTCTATGCACGTTGTCACGACATAACCCCACTAGCGGACTTCGTCCGGGAAACCTCCCAAAAATTCTATCAATTCAAATTGGGCGACAGTCCGCTAACCCGAGACATCACACGAATCAGACAGCATAATGCCATACTTTTCGATCTAAAACACACATTACCATACCAGGCGTTGCCTATCTTTCGGCAACTTCCCTAGCCAAACCTTTCCTATACCACAATTTCCCTTTCACCACCCTTTACTCCAATTTCACCACCTTTTACCTCAAACCCCTCTCTATTCCCTTTATCCATTTTTGTTGTGTTCTTTTTGTCCCTTTTTGTCTTTCCAAATCCCCTTTAGACCAATAACCTCCAGCAAATCCCAACTTTTAAAATCACACTCTCCCCTTCACCCTACCTTTCCGGAGGCGGGCAGACCACCGGATGAAGACTGTGACTTGTTCGAACGGGTTTTTTCATTGAGTTTTTCCCTGTGTCACCAACCAAAACTGCATAAAAAACAAGTGCGCGTGTGTTGTGCGCGCGCCCTTAACACAAGTTAAATCTAGTTTTAAGTAGCTGTAAGTGTTTTAAACTATCTTTAGTTATGTTACTCAAATTGTTAGGCGTAAGTTTTCACCGTTAAACAGGAGGCCTAACCAACCCATGTCAATCATCGTTATAGCCAAAGCCGAGCCCTCTTCACCCGACCACTCATCTACCACGACGTTGCACGCCGTGGTGGTGTGGTCGGCTCTAAATTGGACCTCGGCTGAGGCGCATTATTGTAAACAAAAACTGCTAATAAATTTGTTTTGAATTTTGAATATCGTGTGACAAATACGCTAGTCAACTGTATATCGCGTTCTGGGTTCAAGCCTCAGCCACGGTACTGACAATGCCGGTAACTGCGTTTTTTCAAATGTGTAACCTCCTTCCGGACAGATTTGGCTTTGGATTTGGGGGTTATCTACTATATGGTTTGTTTATGTTTCTTATGTTCCTCTGGTATTCTTCTTATTTACTGTGCCAAGCAAAATTACTTTACCATGTCATTTTTTTAATAAAATATATATTACACGTAGTACAAAAATAAGAAAAACATTTTAAAATATAGTAATGTAACTATACCTGTTCTAGACATACATAGATTACATTGAGGACGGAATAGTTGTTGCTTTGCAAAGAATTAATTTATTGAAAAAACACATACATTGTTTTCTTTAAATTCCTTTATTTATTCTGAAAGACATTAGGCACGTTTAGGGAACGCAATTGCTGAGACTAATCACTCAACCTCATTACTTTTTGATTCTAGTCAATTGTTGTGAGTTCGCTAAACGGTGTTGAGGATGTTGCTAAATGTCACTACAGTTGAGGTTATGTTAAAGAAAATTTTAATGTTATCTAGTGAATGTCAGAATGTTAAAACGGTTTTAAATAAATTAGTGTTTGGTGCATGCGATTATACTTGAATAATCTATTACTTCCACGTCCAGTGGAAGTATAGTAACGCAAAAAAATTTTTGAAAATTTTAATTGTTCAAATAGGCTTAGAATGTCATGAAATGTCGAGATTTTAAGTTTCAGCAAAAAAAATTTCTGTTTGTAGGTCTGTCGGTCGGTCTGTCTGTAACTTTTTTGTGTATACGATTACTCTGGAACCGTTTAAGATATTGACTTGAGATTTGGTACTGAAACACCCCTAACCCCAGTCGTGTATTTATCTCTCTCTTTTTGTTGAGACAGAAAAATACACAAATTTGGCAGTTTACGTGATCGTCTAGATTTTTTAAAGTTAGGACCCAAATTCACGTTGTGATAGTAATTTTATTTAAAACAGATTCTTTTTATAAAGTTTGATATTACTTGTTCCTATTTACTGCTTGGAATATAATAATTATTATTATTACATTAATTATATTATTTGGAAAATCTCATTTAATGTTAACTTTTACCTCTGTAATCTTTTATTTGTTCTACACTTTATTTAAGACTGATTTCACTGTAATTACAAATTTTATTAGTACTTGTTTTATTTGTTTAAAGAAGTATAATCTTATTTAATCTCACTTATTCCTGAAAAAGTAAAATATGGAAGAAAAAACACAGAAAACGTTTTAATACGTTTATTTTATACTATATGAACATAAGTTGGGGAAAACAGCCTCGATTATGGTAAAATGTATGTCTCAGTAGATATATAGATGTATAATCATTGTTGGGACAAATCGTCCTAATGAAAATAAAAATAAAGAGTGCGTAGGGGAACATTGCCACTTACGACTCTGAAATGATCAACACAAATAAGCAAACAAACAGAAATGTTTTTCGAAAACTTGTAATTTTGTGTTCGGTCAACATAAAGTTTCACAGTAGGCTCCGGGAAATTTCCCGCAACATTGACCAACCAAACCCACACAAAAATCCATGTGATGGTATTTACAATTTTCGAGGATTCGTAGCATACACACCCCAACAGGGAGGTGTGTAGGTAGATAGGCCAACAGGGACCTTGGCGTATTCGCTGGCGGGGTAGACAAAACTAGTTGTCTATGCCCGATGATACGCTTCGTAGTTATTTATTTTATATAAATTGACAACACCATCAATAAAATCTTGTGTTAGGCATTCGGACAATAATCGAATCCATTACTTTGAGAAAAGAGCTACCGTCAAACCTTATTGTTGTTAAATAGCATCCTTATTTACAATACCCCCTGCGTCGAACACTTAAAAGCCAACAAAGTAGGTTAACCACCGATGTCTCATAAACTTCAACACCGGAGTGTCTAGAGGGATGGACATTATCGGAAGGATAATGTCTAACACATTTGGCCGCGGTCCGAAAAGTTAGTGACCAAAGAAGTTTGTTTGCATGTGTCGACCATTTCACAGTTTGATTGGTACAATATAAATAGATTCTCCCCACGTAGTCCTTGTCAAAATTCATCAGTAAAATAAAAGGCAAAAGAATTACGCTTAATTAAATGTATCTTATTCAAATAGTGTGCCCTAAATGAAGGAGAACAAATTACTATAAGTAATTAACTATAAGTAAATAATTTCCCTCAATTAATATTACCATCATGGTATCACAGTAACCGATTACGTTGGGGTGGTTTAATATAAAGTCGTGAATTGTAATTCGCGTAGCCAAGGATTTATAGAAATTTAGATAGAAATGAATAAACAAATTAAAGTTAATTGGCCATTTTGCGATAATTATTTAAGTTACATTACCTCTACCTGTGTACACGGTAAGATTACCAGGATTCTCTCCCCCTGTACCTTGTATGCCTTCGTGATTGTTTTCTACACCGTCCATTGTCCGAGTACCCACGGATAATTAAATTTGGATTAAAAATAATCTTCTAGTTTCTTTGCAAAAAAATGAATTCTTATTAAGAGTTAAACAAAAGAACCGAGCGTTGCCTATTCAGACAACTCGTCTCGTGATTATATAAAAAAAAATGAATTCTTATTAAGAGTTAAACAAAAGAATCGAGCGTTGCCTATTCAGACAACTCGTCTCGGGATTATATAAAAATGACTTCTTATTAAGAGTTAAACAAAAAAGATCGAGCGTTGCCTATTCAGACAACTCGTCTCGTGATTAATTAAAGTTTTTCTCAAAGTTTAAAATTAACTAACAGAAACAAGCGTTGCTCTTATTAGACAACTTCTCGTCCCGGGGTTCTTGACCAGTGGGTTACCAAACTTGATACTGCCAACTGACCATTGTGGCTGGTTTCGCGGCGTTTTTATATGGTTCCCGATGCTCGCGAGTTCCTTATGTTAACTTGCATTAAGGAACTGCTTCGTGCTTACGTCATCCCCTTACGACATACCCTTTAGCTAGCGTTCGCTATTAAAATTCCTCCAGGTCCGATAAGGCTTTCTTTCCCAATGGATTTGTAGCACACCGTTAATTTACAATAGAGTTCTTTATCGTTTGCGGTACTACTTTGTTTGTTTATATTTCCACCCTAGCTGTTACACTTCGTGCGTGAAGATTTTGATGTTATAGAACATTTTTTAAAATATATTTATATACTGTACGATATATTCTTTACCTAAATAATGCATTTAATATTTCCGTATTTATGAGAACAAAAGCATTTCAAGTAACATTATGTATGAAATATTTAGGAATTGTGATTTAACTTTAGATAGAATTATTTTAAAGTCCAAAAATAAATAAAATTAGATTAATAAATCAGAAAATTCTTGAAAAATAATGTACCTAGGTACGGTGTATTTCAGTACATGCATGTATTTTAACGAGATCTGGAACTAGATTTTATTTTGATCTTATTCCGTTGAAGGGTTGGGGGTAAATAGGAGGTAAATAGGTAAATGAAGCAAGTAAGAGTCCTTAAAATTGGTATTTAGTATATATAAGAGAAACTAAGGTATCAATACAGTTTTTGGCATTAGCCACCCCCATTATCACCCCCACCTTATTATTAAAAGGGGTGAAAAAAATTTAATTGTTATTTAGTGTATATACAAGAACCAAAGGCCTCATTTTTTTTACTTACAAAACATACGCTTAGAACATCCGGCACTAAAAAGTAAATATTTGTATTTCTTTTCAGACATGCCAAGCGGTCAACGGTGACATCTGATGATGTAAAACTTTTGGTGAGAAGAAATGAATCATTGGTGAGTTAAAACCTTGTATACATTAAAACTTTGTATAATCTATTATATGTTTTTTAGACGAAAATGGTGGAGGCGAAACTGCAATCGTCTCTCTTACATAAGCCTACTGAAGCTACCGCCAAACGCAAACGGAAAACGGCTAACAGCACCTCATAAAAATATTCATTGTCTTAAGGATTTTATTCCTTTTTTAATAAAAAAGTATGTAAATAAATACAATTTTTTTAGGAAAGTGTACACATTATTATTTTTTCAGGTTCGTTAATCATCAGATTTACTATACAACTAATCCAGCCGAATTAGACGTAATAAACATTTTTACGTCCAGTGGACTTTTTTTTCTGGAAGTTGTTTAAGAGGGCATAATAAGCAAGCACAGAAAACTGCACCCTGCTACACCATGTGCGTCCCCTATTTTTAGGGGTTGAAACTTTGAAATTTTACTTATGTGCCCATATCTTTTTCCCTATTGTCCGTAGGGCTCTTTATCAAGTTACACTTTTGAAGATTCATCCCTCCTCCACATAACATGTATATTACACATTTGCCGTAGGACAAACGGTTTTGGCTGTACGAGACCGGAAAGGTCGTGCTGTCCGAACTTGTACAGGACAAACGACAATCTATAATACTACACATACTAATGCCCTTATGGAGGGATGATGATTTGAGAAAAAACTTTCATCGAATACCGCGCGGTTTCCATGATACGGAATGTTGAAATTTTGAAAACCGCAGTTTTTTTTTTTTCAGGTACGTACGACCCTGATATAAGAAAATTTATGTTAGTTTCATTTTAATACATTTATTGGTTTAGGAGCTAGACAGCAAAATATACCAAAAACTGCTATTTTGGTATTGTTGCATTAAAAAAACCAAAACCAGTATAATTCTGGTAAATGTTTTTGTTTTTCCTAAAAGTCCAATTCATTGCCCATAGAAAATGTGTTTTTGTATTTAAGTAGGATCACTTATTGTGTAATAACGATGTATATCATGTGTTCTCCAGTCTCCTTTTTCACATTTTTTTTGCGGCTTTATGGTTCACAGTGGACAGGGCACATAATAGGGTGTTAAAATGGATCTCTTGTTAAAATGCGATAGGACGTACCGTTTTCGAGTAAAACGCACTTGTTTGCAAGAAATTGCTTCAGATCACACTTTTCGTCGACTGACTAGTAAATACTCACCGCTGACTACAAAAAAATACAACTATGTGTCGCTTCTTGCTTTTTCTGTTTATGAGGGACATTGCTAATGAAAAAATGAAGGGACTCGGATGGAATAGGAGGTTCTCACCTCCCTATTTGAGGTGTCTTGTCTCGAATCATCATTGCAACTTATTTTGTGTCTATTTCATTTGCAAATATGTAATGTGTCCATCGTTTCTCCCAATACTTGCGTTTCGCAAAGTTTGTAAACCGCGCTCCACTTTAACTGTGTCACCGTCCGAGAACGGTTTCTCGCATTCCATTGAAATTTTGCATATGATGTAACGTTTACGTTACTGATAACATTAATAATGTTGCTGTCAATTATAACATACGTGATGTCATTTTTCTACTAATTTCTAATATTCGTGCATCTTTTTCTAACAATAACAGTTGCGATAAGCTAACACAAAACTGTTATCTAGCAGATTTCTTAACGGTATCTGAAAGCATGCAGTTATGGGATAACATGCGACGTTATAAGAATATTTAGGTTATGTTTGCTTTGAATTTTCATTCTGTTCTGAATTGTGATCTGATAAATAAATTAATTCTACATTTTGGTGTTTTCTTTCTTAGGAGTTTGTTTTTTAAATCATTTTTCGATGAAATAGACATAGCTGTTTCTCGAGGAAGGTAAAATTACTGTGGATTTTGTTATAGACACAAGATAAGTTGCAATGATGATTCGAGACAAGCGTGAACCCCTGTTCCGTCCGAGTCCCTTCATTTTTTCATTAGCAATGTCCCTCATAAACAGAAAAAGCAAGAAACGACACATAGTTGTATTTTTTCGTAGTCAGCGGTGAGTATTTACTAGTCAGTCGATGAAAAGTGTGATCTGAAGCAATTTTTTGCAGACAAGTGCATTTTACTCGAAAATGGTACGTCCTATCGCATTTTAACACCCTATTATGTGTCCTGTCCACGTGTATATTGCTTTCTGCCTTACTATGAACCATAAGGCCGCAAAAAAAATTGGGAAAAAGGAGACTGTAGAACACATGACATAAATCGTAATTACACAATAAGTGTTGATCCTATTTAAATACAAAAACACATTTTCTATGCGCAATGAATTGGACTTTTAGGATAAACAAAAACATTTACCAGAATTATACTGGTTTCGGTTTCT